>JAACJT020000064.1:1243481-1257229 GCA_009936485.2 Gymnarchus niloticus | reverse complement strand
TTTGATCACTGTATAAGCTGCTCTAGAAGATCCACTTTGATCACTGTATAAGCTGCTCTAGATGATCCGCTTTGATCACTGTATAAGCTGCTCTAGAAGATCCACTTTGATCACTGTATAAGCTGCTCTAGATGATCCGCTTTGATCTGCATTCAGACATCACAGTCATGCTCAGGATGGCATTTTTGGGGAGCAGTGGTTCTGGATGGGGGCTCGTGTCACCCAGTTGTGATGTGGAGACGAGGCTTGCCCCACTGGATGAACCCTGAGTTGGGGGGCTGCGACACTGGCAGGTGTGGCTCTTTCCTCTTCTGATTGGTGATGTTTCAGCAGGGTGCCACAGCCCTGCAGGTGGTGGCTGTTAAACTGGTCACTTTATCTGGCCTCCGTCTTTGCCACGTGCTTCGGGGATAACAATGGCAACCCCCCGTAAATGAGTGAGCAGGCTCGTGGGGAGGACAGCTGCTCTACAGAACATTGCTTACACCATGCACTCCTAATTGGGGAGGAGGCTGTGCTGAATGGGCCTAAATGGCCTGAAGAAGATTTTAAATGAGCTGTGCTGAACTGAGGCGTGGTAATACTCTTTGCTTGGGGCTGGAGGATATCCAGGTCCTGTTCAGGGTGTGTCTCTGTCTCACTTGACATTACTGAGACAGCCCCAAGTAGGGGCCAAATTTGTCAACTTACAGAGCAGAGAAAATGGTAGCTGACATTACTAGATATTTGGATAACACTTCTGAAATAAGTCTAAATGTAATAAGGTTCATTTTTGTTGACTGGGGCATTTGTATGCAAAGGGACAAGAAGGCAGTTACCCACAGGAACCTGGATTAAACCTTGACAGGGGATCCCTCTGTTGTGGTACTGAGAGAATGTTCTGGAAGCTGCCCTGAGGAATCTTGACTACACCTTGACAGGAGATCCCTCTTTCATGATACTGAGAGAACGTTCTGGAAGCTGCAGCAGTGAAACATCTGCCTGCGATGCATGTCTTCTTTTTCTTTTCACTACATTGATATTTCCATTGTGGTTCTGCCTCCCTGGCCGAGTCACACGTTTTTCCATCTGATAGGAAGTGAAATTGTTTCTCCTGACTACCAGTAGTCTTTCATTCTTTAACAAGCTGAATGAAAGTGACAGTGAAAGTGTCTAAAAGATCCAATAAATGGGATTTATGTTCTTAAATGGTCTAGGGAGAGGCTGACAGGCTAGACCAGTAGAGCTGCATAGGAAGAGAAAGCTTGGCTTTCGGGTACCAGCACCTCAGGCTGCTTGGTGTTCACCCACTGCAGCCAAGTGGCTTTCATTTCAGCTGGTCTGCGTGTTCACACTTGGGAAACTAGACTAGGAACTGATCTGGAGCTTAATACGTTTATCGTACTCATCTGTTTCTCCTTCAGTTTTTGTTTTTATGAATTTGATCATCGCCTCCATTCAGTGTGTCTCGGGTACACCAGTTTTATCCCACACTCCTGTCGACTGACATGTAGCTAGTCTGATTGGTGTCTCCAAAATGCCTATAGTGTGTGATTTTGGGTGGGTGTGTGTGTGTGTGGATGGATGGATGGATTAATGGATGGATGGATGGATGGATGGATGGATGAATGGATGTTCTCAATGTGAATATCTGCTCTGTCTCTGGCAGAGGGTTCTGGAGATTATAAGTAAGTTTTTTCACCCACCCAAACTTCGGTAAGCTCTCCAGCTACATGATATGGTATTCATGGGAAATAAGTGGCCAGCTGAGAATAAATCATGGTGTCACCACACACAACAGTGAACCTGCAACCTTATTTGCATAACTTTTAGTGTAGCCTGAGGCCACGAGCTGTAGGCTGCCTCTCAAACTGCATATTTAAATGTGGCTCTTGGTGTGACTATATAGACTGATTGAGATGTCAAAATGTAGTGTGTTTGAAAGTCCCGAGTCGCTGAGAAAATCCCGCAAAAATCTAGCATTTTTAAAAGGACAACTATTTAGGTAACAAGAGGGGACAGCAAGCCTGGAAAAAACTGCATGTGAGCATACATCCCATAATGCTTGAGCTGCCTGTTAATTTGAAATGGAGAGAATTCTGGGAGTCTCTTCACCCCAAAGATGTGCCTAAATTTGACACTTCAAGGTCAGACCACCTTGATGACACCATCCCATGGCAGAGCCATCGATGGTTGTTTTGTTTGTAAAGTCATTGCACGTATGTCATTGTGATGGAAGTGTTGGGCACCATCCTCGTTTGCATATTTAAGCCTCTTTCATTTGTATAATGAGTTTTACTTGGCAACTCCCATCATCCGATAATAGACATGAAATTATTTCCCGGTACTATATGGGTCATTTTGGTCCCAAACCAAAAGCAGAATTAAATTCAACGGCTTTGCTTCATGAAGATTCTGATTCTAGTGAACATTCGCTGTGTCACGGGAGGCTCATTTTATACTCTGTAACCAGAATTGCCTTGTAAACTATCTGCCTTCAAACAGGACACAAAAATGTAAACAAAAATACAAACTTCAGAACCTATAGACACGTCCAACAGACGTAGGTTCTGTTTGTACATTGACACGACTTGTCGCGACTGCACTCGCGGTTTGGCGTTTAAAAAATAACAGCCCCACGGGTTGGAGGGTTACCCCCCCCCCCCCCCCGGCCCACGAGCAGCCCACACAAATGAGGCACAGCATGGGATGCGGACTCCATGGCAACGGTGTACGCATAAAGTGGGCAGCCAGGGGCCTTGTGCAGTCAGTGTCTTTGGCTGCCTGTGAGCACTCTCGCTGCTCCCCTCTCCCCCGGCTCCTCATGGACCCCCGCGGCTGGGCCGAGTCTCCCCCATCTCCCCCCCCCACTGCATGGTAAGCCAGGCACGGTAAGACACTGGGGGGTCTTTAGCACATAACTGCCGTTTGTAACCTGTCACCCGCCGCTGTTTACTTATTTGTAAACAGCGTGCTGACTGCATCCTCAGGTCTAGAACATTTTCTGGCTGAATAAAGACCATTTCATGCCAGTTCTCTGTATGGTGTCAACTTGGTGCTGCCTGTTGGTGTTCTTGGGTTTGCTGATGTGTGTTCTGTTTCACTGAGAATCTGTGGTGCCTTTGGCCCTTAACCTACACTTCATTTGAAGAGTTGCCAGTTCAGTGTGTTTGGGTCTGTGTTCTGAGTTACTGAAATGTGGTATGTCTGGCAAGATCAGGACTGATTGCATTTTTGTTCTGCATGGACTTGTTAATAGCTGTCGGGAAATGATTATTTAGCAACACGAGTGTTTGTCATGACTGCTAACCAAAGTGTGTTTCACAGGCTGATCACCAAGGCAGCTAAAAGCGTTTTTTAAAATGGTCACTAATTAACTTTCTCGCTCCGCTCCTACATTGAAAAACAATCCCGCATTCAAACTGGTTCAGCTGAAGTGTTTGCTAGTTTTGAACCTCTTCTAAAATCTCTGAGTGCTGCAGGAGTGTGACCTTCACTGAGCATGTGGCTGGGGCTCCATGTCCACTTGTAGAAAGTCAGAAAGCCAGAGATCTCATCTTTGGGATTATCTGACAGTGCTCAAGTCTTTAGAGGTGTTGGTAGGGCCTGAGAGAGGACAGCAACACCAGATGTCCCTAGGGACTTCTCTCACTACACAAGAAGCTCCACCAAATCCACCCCTTTGCCTCCTCAGTCAATATCCTGGGCAAGCAGGTCCAGGCACTCCTGAGGCAGCACCATGACTGCCTCCTTATAGAAATATTCCTCAAGGAAATATGATCCCTTCACTCTGGCAAGCATGGTCATCAAGCACCATTGTCAGCTTCACCTCAGCGGGGCCATGTGCGGACGGACGTGGGGACCCTTGACCTTTGGTGAGGCAATTAAGTAGCAGAGAAAGGGGTCTTCTGGAGAGACTCCCACTAGGATCAAAGACAGCGAACACCCCAATAAGCAGAAGAAAGGACTCCTTTGAGATTGGCTCTCCAGCCCTCTAGCCCTTCCCATTGTCTTTGTGTTCTCAGCTTGTGCCTGCTGGTTTTGCCTCTACGAACAGCAAAATGCACTGTTAGCCTCAAGGGCGCAGGAATTCGGAGTTCTTCAAGTCGCTGCTCCAGCAGATTGAAAAGGCCTTCACAGCTGAAGGCACTTCCTACGTCAGCAAGGTCACTGTCAGCCATTGCCAGAGGTCTGTGTTGAAGGAACCCTTTGGGTTACTGAGCTTGGCCTGCTTCTTTCTTTACACAATCCCCCCTCGAGTTGTGCCATCGTTGAATCACGTTGTGGAATCACACGGGCCTTCAGTCCATCATTGATTCAACTGCATGTTCAAGTGAACGGTGAACAGCATGACCCCGAATTTATAAGAAGGATTTGGACAAATTTTGAGCTGCCTCTGTGGCTGGGGGCCCTGGCTAATTTAAAGCAGAAAAAAACAATGGATTTTTGAGGAAGACCCTTTAACAGAGGCCTCTGTAGCTATCTTCCCTGTTAATCCAAACTGTGACCTATCTTGTTTCCAGATGCCGGACCAATTTGACCAGACAGTGGTTCTAAACCAGCTCAGGTACTCTGGCATGCTGGAGACGGTGCGGATTCGCCGAGCTGGCTTCCCCGTCAGGAGGCCATTCCAGGACTTTTGTGCCAGGTGAGCAGTGGTGTGGTTACCATGAGCAGGGCCACAGTCACAGTGAACAGGAACACGGTCACAGTGAACAGGAACACGGTCACATTGAGGAGGGACACGGTCACAGTGAGCAGGACCATGGTCACAGTGAATGGGTACACGGTCACAGTGAGCAGGACCATGGTCACTGTGAACGGGGACACGGTCACAGTGAACAGGAACGCAGTCACATTGAGGAGGGACACGGTCACAGTGAACAGGGATATTGTCAAACATGCTCTTTATGCTACATTAAAGCTTCCTATTGTTTGCAATATTCAAATATCGTTTGCTACATTCCATTCAGTTAAATGTTTATAAAGCACTCCACATTTGCTGAGCTCAGTCAGGATAAAATTGTCTTGTTGATTCAGAACAGGCTTTGTTGACAGATATTCTGGCTAATGCAATGAGGCACAGCGCAGGAAAAATTCCCAGAGGCACCCAAGTCGCAGCAGCAGGAGTCTTAACTCTTTACCCACCTCTTCTCCTAGCCTGACTCCCCAAATCTGGCAGAGTGAATGTGTAGGGAGGGCAGTCAGAACGAGGGATTGCCCGCTAATGAGGCTTGTCCATGTCCATCCCTGCAAGATCGGGGAGGTGACAGCGGGTGACCCACAGTGACATGAAGGGATGTAGCGTTGCTTTGACCTGCATCTGACAAAGTGCTGTGTATAAAACAGACTACATGTTACATATGCCGTACTGCGTGTTCACCTGTGACTCTGGGCATGGTGGCTCCACCTCTCCGTGCTAAACAGCCCAGTCTCACGCTGAGTGGTGATGTACCACCCCTGATGAGTTTAACAGGAAGCCTTGCCCCCCCCCCCCCAGATATGGGGTGCTCATGAGGCACATGACCGTGCCAGAGGAGCCAAGAGGAAGGTGCGCGGAGCTGCTCCACACCTACGACAGCAGCGGCTCAGAGTGGCAGCTGGGCAAGTCCAAGGTGAGCGCCATGGCAACAGAGGCTGACTAACTCCAGCAAAGCCAGCCACCCCCTCGCAGTCCTCCGGGTCGGCAGAGAGGTAGCCGCCGAACGTGGCCTGGCTTTATGAAAGCCGCCAGGAAACCTTTAAATAACCAGGAAAGATATTAATTTAACCAGTTCACTATCAGATAGGACAGCCTATCAAAGGTGATTGGCTGTGCAGTTGCTAGGCAGTATTGACAGGAAGCCGACAGGAGTTTCACTGACTGTCAGTCATAAACTGGCATGTCAGATCAGCGTGAGCGGATTGGGACAATTCAGCAGGAGATTGTACCGCAGTCAAAGGCAGGCCCCGTCTGTGGTCCCTCTGTACCGCCCAGTGACGTCAGCCTAGCTAAGTGACCTCCCCAGCGATGGCACCTGCTGTCCCCATTGTTTGGTTTTTGCCTTTTCGCTCTGTGTGCCATCGTGGTCCCTTTGCGATGCTCCTTTTCTTCAGCAAAGCCAAGAGAGTTTCCATCTCAGTAATCTCCAATGAAAATTGACAGATGTCTCCCGCAGCAACCCAGTGCGACCATGTGACACAGCTGGAGGTGACAGAAGCCTGTGGCTTTAAATCAATTGTCAAGCCTTTCTGCCTGACGGGTGCCCCCCACCCCCCACCCAGTCACGCGGAATGAGATTTATGCCGAATTAGCATAGCCTCGGGTCTGTGGGTCTGCATGCCACATGCTTTGTCTGTAGGATTTTATGGGCAAACTTAATTTCCCTGAAGTTATGGGGCAGCAATAAAAAGCATTTTATGCACCCCCCAGAGTGGCAGGACAATGGAACGCTTCGAGAGAGCTGAGCCTTTCACGAAGTAAAAATCATTTACAGGTTCTTAGTCTCGTTTCCTAGTTTACAGTAAAAAAAACATTCAACATTTAAAAACCATTTAAACGTGGGTAAATGTTTAGTGTCCAGGAATACATTTGCTGTAGGTGATTGCTCTGTAATAAACTTATTACAGATGGTATCATTGTCATTAGCCGAAGGCATGTAATATGGTTTAATTAGCCTGCTGAAGCTGGTATATCCCTGCCCATTCAAATTGGGCGAAGATTTGCTAGTGCCCCCAGATATTTATATCCACTGCTGAGCCCCTGCAGGACACGATCCCAGATGTCTTCAGAGAGAGGCCCAAATGGGCTTGCTCTGCCACGGCCAGGCTGGAGCTGACATCACCTCCACCACGGCCTTTCCCCGCTCATCCCACAGGTGTTTCTTCGGGAGTCCCTGGAGCAGAAGCTGGAGAAGCAGAGAGAGGTGGAGGTGCTTCGAGCCGCCATGATCATCCAGGCGCACGTCATGGGCTACGTGGCACGGTAGGCCCCCGCCCTCTAATACCCTGCGGTAGAACCGGGAATCCATCCGGCTCAGCCGCCTGTTTGACACCTTCATTGAGGTGGCCCCTGACAACGGGGTTATCAGAGGGTCACCTATGAGATGGAGGCTGAGTGACGGACTGCTCAGTGCTCGTATGGTGGTTGGTGTTGGTGGGCGGGGCCATGTTTCTACACATCTCATATGGGAGCCGGCTGAAATAGACTTTCAGTGAGTAACGCTCAATCCTGAATGACAAACAAAAATATAGGCTGGTGATTGGTGGATGCCATGACCTTAAGTAGGAGGCTGCAGTGTTTAGCAAGGTCAGAAGGTCATGAAGGGTTACAGCAGGTCTGTCCCCACCTCTGAGGTTAGTTTGCATTTATTCTGACCTTAGTCATCTGAACACTGGTTTCCTTTTTGTAAAAAACACCTTCAGTGTCGCAGGGGAGTTTTACAACCCAGGCAAGCGGACCTGATTGAGGACCTTGCCTCTCGCATTATTGCAGTTATCATCTCGCTGTATTGATTCTGCGGCCTGGTGTCTTTTCCCGCCTCTCTGATGGCACAGTTAGTGTGAGTGTGTTGGTCGGACAGATCGAGAGGCAGGGAGAAGACACTGAAGGAGCAGGGCAGGACTGGGTCATGTGATTGAGGCACCACCATCACACGCTGCTGCAAGGCTTGCACCCTCAACCACGTGTGTTCAGGTGTCCCTCACAGGGCAGTAATTCAGGCCTAGGGTGAACCCATCTGGGTTTGCGTACAACTGCACTGATGTGTATGACCATCACACCGTGTTTAACCGTCATGCCGTGTTTGACCGTTAAGCTGTGCTTGACCATCAACGCAGACCTGCTTGACAGATTATGTCTCACAGGGTCGGTGTTGGGAAGACTGTTAAAGGTGAATCTCCCCCTGTAGCTTTGCTGCTAACGTAGGTGTCCAGCTGGTCAGCGTTTAGCACCCTGACCGCTCTGCCGTCGGCCATCTCGCCCTAGGAAACAGTACCAGCGGCTCCTGCACAGCATCGTCATCATCCAGAAGAACTACCGGGCTTTCTACTGGAGGAGGCAGTTCCTGCTCCTTCGCTGGGCGGCCATCACCTTCCAGAAGCAGCAGAGGGCTCGTCTGGCCCGCAGGGTCTACTGCAGGCGACTGGAGGAGAGGAGGAAGCGGGAGGAGGAAGAGAGGCAGCAGCGGATTGAGGAGGCCGAGCGGTAGGGGGGCCACACTCGTCTCCTGCCCAGACCTCTGCACGATGCTTCCGTATTTTAAACACACCTAACATTCCTGATGCAGAAATTATTCTGAGACAGCAGAAGCATAACTGAAAACAAACGGCTCCATAAATGGGATTTTATGCGAGTGAAGCCCTTTGTTAAGATTTACTATGCACTAAATCCCTTTGTATATGGGCAGGGTTTTCAGGAGCTATATTTCTGTGCTCCATAATGAAAGGTGGAGGTGGCTTCTCTCCTGCCTCACTCCATTTGTCTCCCCAGCGAACAGCGAACGCTCTGGGAAAATCCCAGAGTGGTCATCGTTCGGATACCATGTGATGTCTTAACCAGAACGTGTTCCCTTAACCGCGGATGTACTTTCTTCCAGAGGCGAAATGTACCAGATGACTCACATTCATTAAAGTGTTCCATTAAAAATTGCATTTCTGCTGTGTCAAAATCTTTCCTTTGAGGGTTTCAGAAACCAAGAAGGAAAACTTGAATCATGGGGGCCTAACGGCTAACAGTGTCTGAGACGATCTCTGTCACCCAAGTGACATGTTTAAATGACATCTATAACTGTAACCACCACCGCAGGAGCGTCGTTTAGGCTGGAAGGACCACGGGAAGTTTGGGGTCACCCCCTCTGCTGACTGTGCGGTGTGTAACGTCTGTTTTTTTATCTTCTAGCGAGAGGCAAAGGATGGAGGCAGAGAGAGTCGCCCGAGAGGTGAGGGTAACTCTTTCACGCAAGCGGACCTTCAGTAACTCGCTAGAAATCCCACCTTTCACAGCAGTAGTCTTGTTCATCATGATCACTTTGTTTTAGTCTTATGTGGAAAGTTGTTGTCCTTGGGTGATAATTTGCTGGGCTGTTAGGTAAAATAAAGGCATGGCTACCTTGGTCAGGCGGAGGAGGCGCAAAGGGAGAAGGAGCTGGAGCAGATGAGGCTGCGGGAGTCAGAGTGGGAGACCCGCGCCCCAGACGCCTCGCAGGTGGAGGAGATCTTGCGGCTG
This sequence comes from Gymnarchus niloticus, assembly GCA_009936485.2. Classification (NCBI taxonomy): domain Eukaryota; kingdom Metazoa; phylum Chordata; class Actinopteri; order Osteoglossiformes; family Gymnarchidae; genus Gymnarchus; species Gymnarchus niloticus. The sequence goes on along the minus strand of JAACJT020000064.1, from coordinate 1,248,045 downwards.
GAGAGGGAGATCCAGGACCTGCAGCGACAGAAGGAGCGGCAGGAGCTGTCGCTGACCGAGGCGTCCCTGCAGCGACTGCGGCGGCTGCGTGACGAGGAGCTGCGTCGCCTGGAGGACGAGGCCTGCCGAGCTGCACAGCAGTTCCTGGAGTCGCTCAACTTCGACGAGATTGACGAGTGCGTGCGCAACATCGAGAGCTCGCTGGGCCCGCCGAGCGGTGAGGGCAAGACGGGCCTCCGGCGCCCAGAGGATGAAGAGGACGAAGGCTTTGGGGCCGACGATGAGGCTTTTAAGGAGTCTCCAAACCCCAGCGAACTTGGCCTCTCAGATGGTCAACGAACCAGCGGCATCCGCACCAGCGATGACTCCTCTGAGGAGGATCCGTACGCCAACGACTCCATGGCACCCCCAGCACCACTGCCGCCTGCTCCTCAGGCCTGCCACACCGCCCCCTACAGGGAGAGCTCAGAAGAGCTCATCCCACCTGATGAGGACTCTGACTATGATCGCGATGACTATGATGAGGGGGCCATCTTGTCCAGTGGCAGCGTGGCCTTCTCCAACCCACGTAGCGGCCAGTGGTCCCTGGACTACCGCTGCTCCCTGGACACCTACACCAGCTCTGGGGCGTACCGCTTCAGCTCCGAGGGAGCCCAGTCCTCAGTAAGCTCACCGGCTGGTCATTCATCACGCTCTGATTACACTGTCACATTGATTTATGTGTATACTGCCTTTAGAAAGCTTGTGCCTGAAAAGCTGTATGGAAGATTGCCTGAAAGCACAGTGATTTTTGTTGTTTAACTGACTCCCCCCCCCCCCCCCCACCTGCAGTACGAGGACAGCGAGGAGGACTTTGATAGGTTCGACACAGACGACGAGCTGTCCTACCGACGGGACTCTGTGTACAGCTGTATCACCATGCCCTACTTCCACAGTTTCCTGTACATCAAAGGTGAGTGCCGTCCTCCTGGTGTGTGACAGAGGCTCTCTGCTTCCTCGGGGACAGATGGACAGATTTATGTCCCTGTCTCGGACTCTGACATGTCGAAGTGCAGTCATTTCAAGCCTAGTTCTGAGTCTGTTTAATATGACTCCAGACCACAGAGTTCAAAGTAACGACAAAAGAATTTGGCCACTAGATGGCATTACAGCCACCTCAGAGGTGGGGCATCTCAACAGCAAGGAGACTAGCAGCCAGAATTATTGATAAGACAGGGTTGCTTGGCAGCAAATTACCAGAAAGATCTAGCATCACATGGTTTTGAACATCATCTTCATCTTTATTTTTCTGCCATATAAGCTAAATAACAGACATGCAGGTGTTTACGAATTTGATCCACACAGGGCAGTTAACTGCTGTTATGTTCAACTGTGACTTTGTCCTTGTTGGTAAACATTTAGATACGAATTCATAGATACGGTTCCTCACCTCAGAGATCGTTTAGGTGTTGGGATAAGCATGCCGTCAGCTGCGGGGCTTTGCAAAGATTTTCGTCGCTCCTTCCCTCACCGCCTTGTGTTTCCCTCCGTGCCCTCCGTGCCCCGCCCCACACACAGGGGGCCTGATGAACACGTGGAAGAGGCGCTGGTGCGTGCTGAAGGACGAGACGTTCCTGTGGTTCCGTGCCAAGCAGGAGGCCCTGAAGCAGGGCTGGCTGAACAAGAAGGGGGGCGGCTCGTCCACGCTGTCACGTCGTAACTGGAAGCGCCGCTGGTTCGTGCTGCGGCAGAGCAAGCTCATGTACTTCGAGAACGACGGCGAGGAGAAGCTCAAGGGCACGCTGGACATGCATGATGCTAAGTAAGAGTTCGGGGGTATGGGTGGGGGTTAGTGTACCCACCTTAATAATTCAGTGTGTCAGATGAAAGTGTTCAGAGGTCTTAGCTACTGCTCTCTAACTGGAATAAAGATGCGAGATCACAGAGCTTCAGGCCAAGTAAATCCATGAAGTGTGACCTGCCAGTACCAGTCAGATTAATACCAGGAACTTTGAAAACCACTTACTCACCAAGAGGAAACCAGTGTGATGATTAAAGAGGACATTTCCCTGTAACACAGGTGTGTGAATTTTTTATCAGGTCATCCTGACTCCCAGAGAATAGTGGGGTGTTTTTCCAACCCCAGGTCAATAGGTTTTCTGTCAGAAGAAGATGGAGCCGATGCAGGAAGAGCCTGAGATGGTGGCCTGTTGGCTTTTCAAACACTCCTCAGCTGAGAGTATGGGAAGGCTGTGCAGTGTCTTAGAGTGTGTGCATATCACTGGCTTTTGTTATGAATCGCAATGAGCTCAAAGGAATTAGCAGGCAAGCAGTAATGGCCAGATGGGACTTTGGGGTTCCGTGTAAAAATATGGTAAGATTAGTTTGACCGGATGGAAGGTATGTGAACTGGTGGAGCTAATGTGTGTGTATCCTTATAGGGAGATCGTGGACAACACGGGGAAGGAGAATGGCATCGATATCGTTATGCCAGAGCGCACGTATCACCTGATTGCAGAGTCTGCGGAAGACGCAAGGTAAATCTGTAATGGGAGCGTCTTTGTGCGTCTCCGCATCGGTTTCAGCATGCTCGTTTGTGTTTATTTCCATGATTCAAATCTGTGATGTAGCAGGTGAGGATGGGGACTGTCCGGCAGAGCGCCGGGCTCTCCACTGTCTATCCGACTCTCAGCTGGAGTCATTTGACGTCCCGTCATGAAAGCAGACCCAAGTGTCATTAATGGTGACGATACAGTACTGTGCAAAATTTTGAGCCACCCCTCATTTCTTCATATTTTGCTTCCGAAGAGCCAGTGTTGTATTATTTTTTAACGTAGTCTCGAGGAACAGTTCTCCAGGCTTCCTGAAGGACGTTCAAAGTGTTTGGCTCTCATTTTCAGTCCAGTCTCTGTACCTGAGCAGTTTCAGAGGAATGTTGTTTGTTTATTAAGCCACACAGTGACCCACGTATGAATCATTCAAGCTTAACAAAGCCAGCTAACTTAAGGCGTGAACCAGTGAAGGAACAGGTGCAGATGATTACAGATGATGTTGTAATGAATCACTGTACCTATTCTCCCATTTACCTAGCAAAATATAAAGAAATGTGGGGCGGCTCAAGGCTTTTGCGGCTATGCAAAACGTCCTACCACACTCGAACTTTATCCTCACCTGTCCTTCGCCTTCAGACCCCCAGCAGCCACACCTCAGTGGCTATGCCAATACAGTAGGTCGCTGTTCGGTCTTCACACTGCTGCCAGTAAGCTGCACTTCTGCAGGTGTGTTCGCTGAGGATCCAGGGTTTGGGGGGGGCACTTTATTTCTGAAGTCAACATTTGCTCACAGTGGGGGTGCATTTGTCAGAACTGTTTTTGACTGAATTTCCTCAGTATTCAGCTTTGTTTCACTCTTGATCTGCCAGACGTGTTGAGCATTTGACACTTTATGGAAAACAGAGGGTGATGCTATTATAGGCCCGCCGTATTGTCGAGTCAAAATCGTCCAACGGTTCTTCCTACATCAGAGTGCCTTCGGCGGTGGCCGGTATGGTGTGCCGAATTCTGCTTGGGTCACGCCACACACAGATTGGGTGGGGAACTAGTGTGTTACCCAATGACAGGAAAGGCAGGTTTCCACAGCAGCCCCAGCAGGATTTTCAACTCGAGAATGATGAGCTACACCGCCAGGCTATAAAAAAGTGGACTCAGCTGCTCTAGAAACAAACAGGAATGTGGTGCCCCTTACACTTAAGCGGGACCATGCTTCCATTCCGCTCCTCGTCCCTCTCTTGCTACTGTCCCGGTTATGCGGGACTACGGTGCCTTCTGCCCTGTTCTGTCACCTGTCAGAGGATCTGGGCTTGTTCACTTGTGCGCCCCCTGCAGTCACGGGCACAAACAGGCAGCATATGGTGCCGGCGTCTGTGCTCCTGCTTCCCCATCACGCACACGGCTGACACTCACCTGCTCTCCCCCCTCGGCCCACAGCCAGTGGTTCAGCGTTCTCAGCCAGGTTCATGGCTCCACAGAGCAGGAGATTCGGGAGATGCACGACGAGCAGGCCAACCCCCAGAATGCCGTGGTGAGTACCGTGGGGCTCGCTGAGGCTGCTCAAATCAATCAGCCCACTCTGTTTGGCCCAGACTCCTGACCAGAGTCTTGTCTCTGTTTTGTGCTCAGGGGACCCTTGACGTGGGCATGATCGACTCTGTGTGTGCCTCTGATAATCCTGAGAGGTAGGACAAGACCTCACATGAAACCATGGGAAAATCTCAAGCTCATCATATTTAACTTCTCTAACACCTCTGCAGAAATACTTTAATTTTGACTCAGAGACGTGTTCCATTTAGCAAGCTTGTGATTCTTCAAGGCTTTTTAATTCTTTTGATGTGTTCTGTCATTGTGAAGACAGATTTTTGGAATGGGGGTCTATCCTACATGGGAGACCCCTTATGTAAACAGCCCCTTAGGTAATGTCTCCTGGTGACACCCCCCCCCCCCCCCCCCCCCCCCCCCCCCCCCCCCCCCCCCCCCCACCCACCCACCACCCCCCCCCCGCCCAGAGCGCACCCCACCCCCCACCACCC
>JAACJT020000064.1:1229772-1243471 GCA_009936485.2 Gymnarchus niloticus | reverse complement strand
TACTTTTTTGTGCGGGGGGGTATTCTCCCAAGGGAAACCCCTTTTGTAAAACAACCCCTGGCGCTTGTCCTCGCGGCCCTCCCCCCCCCCCCCCCCCCCCAAGGTGCTGCCCTAGCTGCAGTATTAAAAAGTCACAGCGGCCACAGGTTAAGGGAACCCCAAGCTGCCATAGCTGGACTCCATTTTCAGCCATATATATAGTAGTAGGCAGCCTGGCAGTCGCCGTGTGTGGGATGCCGGTCTCTCCACCAGCCTGAGTGCCTGTACCCGTGTCTCTCGGGGGCAGACCCAACTCCTTTGTGATCATCACGGCAAACCGCGTGCTGCACTGCAACGCTGACACTCCCGAGGAGATGCACCACTGGATTGCACTGCTGCAGCGCTCCAAGGGTGACACACGCGTTGAGGGCCAGGAGTTCATCATCAGAGGTGAGCCCCATGACGAGAAGGAAAGAGAGCAAAATCATCACTGCGGCTCAGGCTTGACAAAGACTCTGCAGAAGCTTCTGGAAGTACGAGTGTTTCTTTCTTCATCAAGACCTTCAGTCCTGCATAAGTAATTAAGGTTTCACATTGAAATCAAGACTGGACATCATCAAATCCTGTTTATGTTACTCAAATACTAAATACTGTGTTGGCGAGCTACTGTGAGCTTTCAGCGGAAGCTCCCACCCCATTTCCTTGGTGACAAGGCTCTTTTCTGATTGGCAGTGCACCTCCATGGTTTGGAGTACCTTTGATGGAGGGGTCGTGGCCCTGGCTTCAGTGGCTGGTCATTCCTGCCATGTGGGGTTCTCTTACTCTATATTCTGGTCTGTAGACGTCAGCAGTCTGCCTGTCCCCCCCCCCCCACCCCCCGCCCCCACAGGATGGCTGCACAAGGAGATGAAGAGCAGCAGCAAGGCAGCCCTGAAGCTGAAAAAGCGCTGGTTCTTGCTCACCCACAACTCGCTGGATTACTACAAGAGTTCCGAGCGCAGCGCCCTCAAGCTGGGTGCACTGGTGCTTAACAGCCTATGCTCTGTGGTGCCACCTGACGAGAACGTTTTCAAGGAGACAGGTCAGCCATGCTCTACCCCCTTCTGGGGTTTTAGCTAGGTTTCAACCCCTTCTGAGGTTAGCCATGCTCTACACCTTCAGGGGTTTTACCTAGGCTCCACCATTCCAGTAGTCCACGGGCTTCAGACGCGGCTGCATTTGTTAATGTTGTATTCAGGAACGACTTTGCAAATGCGTGTCAGTTTTCATTCTAAAGTATGTTATGATGTTTATCGTTTTATTTAAGCACTTGGAAGATGCTAGTCATACGTTACAGAAAAGAATAAACAAGCGGCTAACTGTCGTCCTCCTCCTGCTAGGCTACTGGAACGTGACTCTGTATGGCCGCAAACACTGCTACCAGCTGTATACCAAGCTGCTGAACGAGGCCACACGCTGGGCCAGTGCCATCCAGAGCGTAATTGACACCAAAGCTCCCATTGATACCCCCACCCAGCAGCTCATTCAGGACATCAAGGTCAGTGGGCCAGCTGCCCACCCTCGCCGACCCTCTTTCATTTCTGTTTTGCGGGCTGTAACTCCAGTTCAGTGGCCTGAATTTCCCTTCTGTTTCTGCTGCACAGGAGAACTGCTTAAACTCTGAGGTGGTGGCCCAGATCTACAAGAGGAACCCCATTCTACGATACAGCCACCATCCACTGCACTCACCCCTGCTGCCCCTGCCCTATGGGGACATCCACCTGAGCTGTGAGTCCACACAGGACATGGCAAATGAAGGCCTAAATCACAAGCTTTTCTCAGTTTTAACTGCTCTAAGGAGTCTCACTATGTGTACTACAAACCCCTGGTCGGTTCAGGATTTTTGGTCCCTGTACCATTGAAGCAGTCCTCGTAGGTATGTCAGGAGTCTTCTTCTCCAGGCAGTGTGTGTTCTTCATGGTGGGCCATGTCTCCGTTCTCCCCTGTCCAGTGCTGAAGGACAAGGGCTATACCAGCCTGCAGGACGAGGCCCTCAAGGTCTTCAACTCGCTGCAGCACATGGAAGGCGTGACCGATCCTGTGCCCATCATCCAGGGCATTCTGCAGACGGGCCAGGACCTACGGGCCCTGCGGGATGAGCTATACTGCCAGCTGGTGAAGCAGACCAGCAGGCCACCCCAGCCGGGCTCCGTCAGTGACCTGCGCTGCTGGCAGATCCTGGCCTGCATGAGCTGCACCTTCTCACCTTCCCGAAGCATCCTCAAGTACCTCAAGTTCCATCTCAAAAGGTGAGCCCCTCCCCCGGGAGCCCAGTGGCACAAGCTGGGAATCTGATTGGACGAGGCCCCGGCAGGATGCCCCCGACACCTCACCATATGGCTTAATAGGAAGGCAGGGGACTTGGGCACAGGTCCCTGCTGTGCTGTGATTAATGTGGAGCTCAGGGAGCCGGTATGCAAACAACGAGCAGCTTTCCTCGCCCTCCGTCTGCAGACCCAGCTAAGCAGCCTGCAACTGACCGTCGACTCACAGGACAATACGTAGCAAAGGGTGTGGTTTGTTCACGATGTGTGACAGGGGAGGCCTGGCCTGCGTCTGGCAGGGCAGCGAGTACACAGGGCACACACACGGGGCACAGCTCAGACGACGCAATAGCACAGCTCAGATTCCTGACACTTTCTCTGTCCCGCGTTTCGTTTAACAGTTTTCATGCTTTCAAAAAACACCAGACAGTTTGCCCCACCCCAGGGTTTGTGTGTTCATATACCAGCCTCCTGTCTCTAAGTCAGTGCGGGTCGAAAGTCGCTAACCTTCAGCCAGTGGAGAATTTGACCGTGCCTCTGCGAATTCCTCCCGATGACTGAGTGTGGGTCCTGCCAAGACCCCACCCCTGGGTCAGCTGGGATTATCAACTGTCATGTGCCCTCTTCTATTTAAGCAGAAGCTTAGAGGAGGTGTACTTTGAAGGAAAAAGAAAAGGAGAGCAAAAAAAAGAGAAAGTGGTCAATCAACAGAAGCAGCTTCCTGCTCCGGGGTCTCGGGGAGATATGCTTATGGCGGGTGAGGGGATTTCACCAGCTCGCTGATGGATCAGGCTCTGCATGAAGGTCGGTTAGACAGCACAGCCATTTCTGAAGCTAGCCTGACAAACGAATGGCTAGTAGTCAGAGAGTAAAATGGAAACCCATTTCAACTAAAGGAGGGTCCAAACGAGAGGGGGGTGTGGTATTCCACTGCAGACCACGCCGATTTGACTGACAATGCCCCCTTTCAACCTGGCACACAGGACCAGAGAGTTCTTCCCGGGCACAGAGATGGAGAAGTATGCCTCCTTCACCCATGATGCTCTGAAGAAGACCAAGAGCCGGGAGTTTGTCCCCTCCCAGGAGGAGATCCGCGCCATCATCAGCCGGCAGGAGATGACCACCACCGTTTACTGCCACGGCGGGGGCTCCTGCAAGATCACCATCACCTCCCACACCACTGCGGGAGAGGTGAGCGCCACCCCCAGCACAGCTGAAGCCAATGGACATGCCAGGCCTCATCGTCCCCAGCTAGACCTCCAGCATCACTGCGGTGGAGTTTTAGCTTGTCCCGTGTAGCTTGACGGCATCCTCCCCCTCCTCGAAAATGTGGAGCTTATAGCAGGAATATCAGATCGTCTGTGGATCTGTCTCCCAGCACGCATGACAGATGGAGAGGGGGCCTCACAGGGTGTGGCACATGTGAGCCGCTGCATGGCAGTTCACGATTAAGGCCCTCATCCATCTCGACGTAGAGAGATGTGATCGCTGTCTCGCTGCTCCTGGTGGGAGACTGCTGGCAGCCTTCGGGCTCCTAAACCCAGAGCAAAATCAGACAGAACAGTAGGGATTTGTTTTTCAAAGAGAGACCTTAGACGTTTAGGGCTAGGATTAATTTTATTTAAGGTTTTAAAATCCCAGACAGTGCCTGCCAGTGTACCTTTGAGGGCCTAAGTATCTTGAACCTTGTTAATGAACTGAAACTGCTTGTGATAAAGTCATTAATTATGTCATCTAAACAGGAAGTAGAGCCACAATGTACTCTTTGCATCCGGATGAACGTACCCACAACATTGACACGCGTGACTCTGTCACGCTGCCCTGCAGGTGGTGGAGAAGCTGATGCGGGGGTTGGCCATGGAGGACAGCCGCAACATGTTTGCCTTGTTCGAGCACAATGATACCGTTGACAAGGCCATTGAGAGCCGCTCCGTAGTCGCCGATATTCTGGCCAAGTTTGAGAAGTGAGTTTGACTGGCGGTGCACCTTCACTGCACCGAGAATCGCATTCAGTTCAGGAAGCCTGGGAACTTGTGCTTGAATGACTGCCTCTCTTATTATTATTATTATTATTATTATTATTATTATTGTTGCTGTTATTATCTTAAGCAAACTTAGCTCATGCTGATATTGTGTTTAACTTCAGCATTTATCTAAAAATGATACCATGTCAGAATATACAGAACCGTATAACACACCAGCTACACTACAATTCCATTATACGTTTTGTGTAGTGTGCAGAGGGCAATATTTACACGCAGCTGGGGTCTGAAAAGTCAGTGTGTGCGTGTCTTCAGAAGGTCTCATCGTCCATTTCAGATTTTCCGCCAGCCCCGATGAATGTAATACAGGCTGGAAGTTCTACTTCAAACTCTACTGCTTCCTGGACACACACAACGTACCAAAGGACAGCATGGAGTTTGCGTTCATGTTCGAGCAGGTGAGCAATGGACTGGTCCGCTGTGTGCCATTTAGCTGACGCACCTTCCTAACCAGACAAACGGCGATACGATCGTTCGAATATTGTAGTAACTGGCACAGAGCCCTTCCCTCACCCCGTAAAATGTTTGGCAGGGATGGGAAGACAGCTTGTTTTAGAGAAGCTCCTGGAGATTTCTCTTAGGCAATTGTGTAAGATCTTTCCAAGGCACTGGAGCAGTAACACAGGTCACCGATCATCTGGCAAAATCCAGTAGGTACCCCAAAATGGAATTAAAACGAGGAGCAATTAGGAGCTGCATTGTGTAGACACAACAATCTCCTTTTTATAAACACAGACTGAAATGCATCAAGAAGAGCTGGGTCTACAGGCATATGTGTATGAAGCTGGGTCACGCCACTTCGGGAAAGCTGCACCCATGACCTCATCTCACCACGAGGACCTGTGCACCACTCAGTGTTGCTGCCCAGAGCTCAGAGTCGTCACACGGTTGACGACGTGTTAACGATGTAGCAGCATCGCTCTCGCACTTTCTGATGAGCGAGATGTCACCTTCCATGAGTGTTGATTATAGGGAATTCTCTGAATTCATTTTTGTTTTCTAAATTCTGATTGGTTTTCAGATGGGGAATATTGGTCATTTTCACATGAATTATGGTATTGGCTCTGCTCCTTAGTGCCTGAGAAAAGCAGCAAAGTATTATCACCAAGTCCTCCTCCTCCTCAGCTGTGCCAGTAGGTGTTGATGAAGATATGTTGATATTCGCTGAGTTGAACCAAAAGTGTCTATAACCAATGTATTTTGGCGTGGGTCTTCTCATTCTAGATGCCACTTGTTGTTGGCTCCATCACTGAAAGCCTCGCCCATTGTTCCAGATGCCTGCAGTGATAAGCTTCATTAGTCATTGAAATCCCCGCCCCTCTTTCTAGATGCCGGCTGTGATAAGCTTGGGCACCGAAAGCCCCGCCCCTTAACCTACATGCCAGCAGTGATAGACTCTGTCAGTGAATGGCCTCATTCTGACCTCTCAGGCCCACGAGGCGGTGATCCGAGGCCAGTATCCAGCCCCCGAGGAGACCCTGCAGTTCCTGGGTGCCCTGCGACTCCAATACCTCCTGGGAGACTTCAGCACTCAGGCAGCGACCCCAGAGATGGGTCAGCTGTACCCCATGGCTCGGCTGCGGGCTCGGATCCACCAGTCGGCCCGTGCCTTCGGCCCGACGGTTGCCGAGCGGGCTGAGAAGAAGCGCTCCAGTTTCCTGGAGGGTACCCTGCGGCGCAGCTTCCGTGGCCCCTCCGTCAGTCGGCAGCGGCTGGAGGAGGAGAATATGCTGGAGGCCTGGGTGAAGGAGGAGGTCGGCGCTGCCCGCACCAGCCTGCTGGACAAATGGAAGAGGCTACGCTGCATGAGCCAGGAGCAAGCCATGGTCAAGTACATGGCACTGGTGAAGGAGTGGCCTGGCTACGGCTCCACCCTCTTCAACGTGGAGGTGAGGACGACTTCTCCTTTTCCCTGCTCTTCCCCTCTCCCAGACGGCCCCTCCGTTGTCACTTGTTTGACCTGTTAACTGGCTGCTTCAGCAGTCACAGCAGAACATGATGTAAGTTCTAAATGGGCCAAACAGTCCTGCCAAACCGATGGCACTTAAAAGGACTAAATCGTTTAAATGTGGACTCTTTTTGACAGAGGGGACTTTGTGGAGGTCAGGGAATGAGGAAGAGAAAGCATTTATGGGGTTACGGCCATTATTACTCTCCGAACTGCGAGGGACTCCGTGTCACAGTTCCCTCCCGTAGCTGTGCAATTACTGTAGAGCTACCATCTTTTAATTACCATTTTTAGCATTTCTAAGTAGCTATTCTCCCGTCTTATAAGTGAGCTACAGTCTTGATCAGATTTGTAGGGAAGTTTTTAGCTGTTGGAATTTGGACATCAAATGAAATAAAACGTGCTTTTGTTTTGACCGAGCCGCTGAAGCAGACCGAACGGCGTGGAGATAGTCGTGAAAAAACTGGGACATGCCGTGAAAACCTGTCTTTTTTAATACAGTTAAATGTGGACATTTGATCTTCATTTCAACAATATTGAGAGATTTAGGTAATATAACGAAAGAAACAAAACTGAAGAATTGTCTTTTAAAAACGGTTTGCAAAATGTAATTAATAGAAAAGCAATTTTTTTGTGAGGAAAAAGGTAGGACACCCCCACATTTATTACTACTAAAAATGCCTAAAATTACATTCAGGTGTAAATGATTAGAACATCGTTACAGAGCATTTTGGTGGTGCCTGTCTTATTTAAACCTCAGGCATTTAGTTTGGTTTGCTCTTGATTGCTGAAGTGAGTTGTATCACCATGGTGAAACCCCCAGAGATCTCTCAGGTCTTCAGAAAGAAGATTGTAGATACATTTGAGTCCTTCATTTGAAGGGGTATAAAAATCTCAAAAGAATTTGAAATCAGCCATTCCACTGTCTGGAAAATAATTTACAAGTGGAGAACATTTCAAATAACTGCCACCGTGGCCAGGTCAGGCTGTCCTAGCAAGTTCAGCCCAAGAGCAGACAGCAAGATACTTACAGAGTCTCCAGTCCTAAAATGTCATCCTGGGATCTACAGAAATATCCTGCTACAGTTGATGTCAAACTAGATGAATCTACCATCAGAGGGAGACTGCAGAAGTGTGATTTTCATGGGAGGTGTGCAAGGAGGAGCCCCTTACTATCAAAAAAACATCAGGGCAAGACTGACGTTTGCCGGAAAACACCTAGACAAAGAGCAGGACTTCTGGACCAATGTGTTTTGGACAGATGACTCTAAAATTGAATTATTTGGACACATTAGCAGAGGACGTGTTTGGCGTAACCCAAAGACAGTATTTGAGGAAAAGAACCTCATAGCAACTGTGAAGCATGGGGGTGGAAATGTCATGGTTTGGGACTGCTTTGCTGCAACAGGGCTTGGTCAGTTCACCATCATAGAATCTACTATGAATTCCTCACTGCATTAGAGGGTGTTTGAAGAAAATGTGAGACAATCTGTCCAACAACTGAAGCAGAGGTGGACCGTGTAACATGACACTGACCCAAAACGTTCCAGTAAATCCACCAAGCAATGGCTCAAAAGGAAGAAATGGAGAGTTCTGGAATGGCCACATCAAAACCTGGATCTTAATCCTACTGAGATGCTGTGCATGCAAGAAACTCCTCAAACATCACACAGCTGAAGGAATTCCGCATTGGGGAGTGGGGACATCTTTCTGCAAGTCATTGTCAGAGATTGGTAGATGGTTATAGGAAACGTCTCATCGAGGTTATTTCAGCCGAAGGGGGAAATAATAGCTATTAGATGATCGGTGTACTCCCTTCTTCCTCAGCAGCAATTGGCATCTTTCTTAATTTCTTTTGTTAAGTGGATTTGTTGTTTTTGCAAAAGTGATGCAATTACATCACCTTTATCTATAGATATAATTTGAAAGGAGATCAAATATTGATAAAGACCTAAATATTTCATTGGGTGTCCTAATTTTTTCACACAACTACGTTTGTTTTCTGTTTTGATACATAGACCATAACAGCCAAAGGTTTTTAATTTAGTCTTCTCCACGAGACGTGGCCGTCTCTCTCTCATCTCGTAATTAACCCATGATTTTAATTAGCTCCAGACGAAGGCTGCATTCTGTCCCAGACCCCCATAATGGCCCCACCCAACCGGCTTTTTTTGCAGTCGCGGGACGGCGCCTTCCCCCAGGAGCTGTGGCTGGGTGTGAGCATGGAGGCCGTGTCAATCTACAAGCGCGGCGAAGCCCATCCGTTGGAGGTCTTCCCTTATGAACAGATCCTCTCCTTCGGGGCACCTCAGTCCAACAGCTACAAGATCGCCGTGGAGAACCGGGAGCTGCTGTTTGAGACCAGCCTGGTAGGTGCCTCACCTTGGCCTGCCTACCCAACTGGGTGGCACCACGTGACACACAAGTCACCCGTATTACTGGCAGCGTTTCGGGGCCATAAACCCAGTCCCCTGAAGTCGTTCATATCGTTCGTGTGTGGAGGTTACAGGCTCGTTCTTAGTGAACTGTCGTCACGGGGGGTTGAAGCAGCGTGTGGAGTCTGACATCATGCTCACGTCTTGCAGGTGGTGGACATCGCCAGGCTCATGAAAGCCTACATCAGCATGATCGTCAGGAAGCGCTACAGTGCCTCGCGCTCCGTCAGTAGCCACGGGAGCCAGTGCAGCAGTCGCTGAAGCACCCTCCACCCTGCGGCTCACGTGGGAAATGTTGCATTGGAGAAGCTGTCTCATTTCTCTTCTCCGCTGGCTCCCGTGAAGCCACTGTTCCGGACGTTCTCATTGACTAGTGAGTCCCATTCCATGAACGCCAACGCTGCCTTGGGCTGACGGCTACGCTGAGCGGTAGAAGGTGAAGGTAAAGCCTTCAGAGAACCTTCAGTATTTATTCAGCTGCCGACATGAGTGTTTTTCAAAGTGTGGACATGGAGAACAAGTCAGTAAGGTCTGCAAAGTCACGCCACGTTAGCAGTGCTTTTGAGCAGCTTTTGCTCTTAAGGGACACAAAGCTAGGTCTTCTCATGAGTTAACGCCAGTCGCACGCTGTGTAGTAGACATGGAATACAGCATTACAGAGTGTTGTCCAATAGCTTTACTTATTTGTGTGATGAACACAGACGGCCACCGTGATCACTGTTACAGCAGTGCCTTACTTACGGAGAACAAGAGCCAGGCTAAATCCATCCTGCTGAGCAAATGGACCTGTGTAGCAAGTAGTGTCTTCAGGATGTTAAGGGATCGAATGTCACCCAAGGCTGCCCCCCTACAATCTGCACCACGCACCAGTTGGGTGCTGGTTCCCGAAGTCTCAAGGAGCCGCTGGCGGCCCTTCGTGTTCAGACCAAGACCAAATCGAACAGAAAACGACCGTGTGCCTTTCTGTACGATAGTCACACTTGGACTTTCTCTCAAGTATGATCATGTGCAATGTTTTATATAATCACAGGGCTGTACATTTTTAGACAGGAGATTATAAGCTTTTCTTGCTGGATTATTACACAAAATATTTTATGGAAGTCTCAAATGCTTTTTTTTTTTTTTTTTTTTTAAATTGTCGAAAGCTTGCAGGAGAAATAGGGGAAGTAACACTGGCAAAGGCGTGTGTTCCGAATGTTTCTTTACCATTTCTATTAGATGTATTATGCACTTGTTAACTCTAACAAGCCATTAAAGATGTATTTATCTGCGAGTATGTTCTCCTCTGTCTTCATGGACCAATGAACACAGACTGCACAGTCCAGTAGCCACCAGAGAGAGGCGCTCTGGTAAAGTGAGCCTCCTGCAGGTGACCGGAGGTGTCAGATTCACCGTCTCTGCTTAGGGAGGGACAACGTGGGATTTAATTACCCCTCACTGACCATCCATCCATCCATATTCCACAAGCACGGGGTGACAGTTTTAAATCACATCTGAGTGTCTTTCACCACTCATCATGTCACAATGTCACTGTAACAAAGAAATCTCTCCCCTCCTCCAAGACATCCTTTACTCACGCATGGTTCCTCATTTCTATGCAGCTCCTAACAACGTCACGTAAAAAGAGCCTGTCAATTCATTTCACCACCCAGTCGTGTGATGGCCCACCTTGGGGGAAACATTTTCTGCTGTCGGTCGTGTCACTTTGTGACCATCGCTTGCAGGCATGACCGCGTTTTGACTGGGATGCGACCCCACAGGCAGGCATCCACAGAGCCAGGTGTGACACTGACAGGCCAGGAGAGGGTGGCCTTAACGAATTCACCAGGCGTGCAGGACGGGCTGGGCCACCTTCAGCCTGCGGAACCATCAGCCATGTTTCGTAGTGACATTTCGCTGGCAATGAACTGCCAACATTTTGGAGTTTTAACTCTTTCATAATATGAATCGAGAGATTCGTGAGCGTGGGAGAGAAATTTTCCAGAAGAGTAATGTCTGACTGAAATTACAGAGGGGAAGCTTTTACTGCCCTCCCACCCACACTCCCAGAATCCCTCTGCAGGCCCTTCGTGCTCACGCTAATGCTGCTCAGCTCCCCTTTTATTATTAATGCCATGGTATGGATCAAAGGAGCAGACTGGAGCAGACGGCTGTGTGAGGAATACCAGCAGCTGGAACGCTCCACTTTTACAGGGGGGCTAACAAATGGGACTCAGGTCACCACATTTGCAGCTGAGCCATTCATCTCACAGACTGGTGTTCGTCTCAGACTGGAGAAGAGCACGTGACCATCGGTCACGGGGAGAGAGCAGGGCACAGGCGCTGATGTTTTCATTTGTTTATTCTGGCAAAGCCGGACATACAGAAAATACAAAGGTTGCTCACCCCCTATCTACAGGTACACGTCCGTCCATCTCTCACCTAGCCCACGTCAGACGGTATTTATGGCAGATGTCCTACAGCCTTCATGAAAAACACACAGCCACCCACACCTGGCAGGATCCACTATTTAAAATGAGTGTTCTGATGACATACGTTTGGGGGCTCCCTCTTCGGTTAACTCTTCCATCACCGTACCTGAACTAATACCTAACATCAACTACCAGGCATTCCTCAGGGACTTCTAAAGAGCCCTGTCTCCGAGTCCCAAGTGTGCAGAACAAAAAGGAAACCAAGTGTAATTCAGGCTGAGGTCAGCCGCTGCCCCTTCAGGGAGAAACCCGTGTAGGGGTTACCCGAGTGGGCTTGGGGGGAGCCGCCAGCCCTCACCCACCTGCGAAGTGGAGAGAGGGCAAGCAAGTGTTCGGGCTTCTGGGGGCTGTGATGTCACCGGGGAGACAAGATCACGCCCCACGCCGGAAAAGAGAGGAAGTCATCCAGTTTCAGGGGCTATGGCGACGTCTGTCTCCGCTTTCCTCGACACAGGGCTGAAATCTGTATCAGCCTCGCTTAATTAAAGCAAAAGTGGTGAAGCCTTTTCTGTGTCAGGCACCACAGTCATGCTGTGTTTGTGGTTTATGAATGACACATCTAATCTAAGTGAAGGATTAGCTGCTCGCCAACTCGAGGGAAGGATCTACTAACGCTCCTCTGTTTCGTTCTCGGCCACGAAATGTAATTCTTAACCAGCTCGAGTGCCTGGGCGTCTTGCCTACAGAGCTCATTTCCAGGGAGAGGCGAATCCAGTGAATCCAGCTACGACTCCCAGGCATCACAGCCAGGAACACTGACGTTCAGGTATCTTAACGCACGACGCTGGATGAGCTGAAGGTACCATTTCCTGAGAACGCTTCCTAATGGAGGAAAACAGAAAAACGCCCTCGCTGACATCTCTCGGTATATCGGGGGCTGATAAATAAAGGTTGAAATGCATTGCGGAATTACCCATGGCTGAATGGCGTTGAAATCATAGTTTCCAAAGCAAACGTCTGGGGGATTAGGTCCCACGGCATCTACTGCTCGGTGAGAAAGGGAATCCGTACATCACCGACATCACACTCAGTCACAGACCACCTGACTTCTGTTCAAGTTAAGGTTCCTCTTACCACAAGCCCACTCAGTCGACACTCAGAAGGTTTCATGGTCAAAAGATGGACAGTTTACCTGACATTCACTGGCAATACCAAAGACCATTGCATTTCCATAAAGGTCCCGTTCTTCTCTGACCCTGCTGGGCACCCATTGTTTTGCAGAGATATCTCCTGGCTCACACTCACTCCATGCCAGCGGTTGGGGCCCATGGGGCTCCATCACAGTGAAAACGAGGCCGACGTCTCTGTGGCCAGCTTACACGGAGGTCACTCGCATGACCACCTCACCGCCATCGGACTCAGGGTCCCGTGGATGTCCCATACCGGTGCAGAGCCACAACAGGGCGCGGGAGCAACGGGAGGGCGGCACAGCCAGCCGTGTTGGGTGCAGGGCGGCGCTAGAGTGGAAGGCAGCCAGGGGCAGCCAGAGGGTCCTCCCAGGTGCAACGTCCGCACCCCCGCCGCTGCTCTCCTCCACGTCGGCCTCCTTGTCGTAGTTTTGCACGTCCCAGTGAAGGTTCACTGCCCGCCAGCGCTTAAACACCTTGTGCACCGCTGCCCCCTCGTGGACGATCAGACCTGCAGTACAGCAGCCCCCGTTTAATGCAGTGCACATCACATGGAGGCCAATGCACAGCCCCCTAAAAAAATGAAGCTCTGTACTGATTCAGTGTCAGGTCAGGGGGATGCTGGAGACCCTGCAGAATGAGGGTTGCAAACTCAGCTCCTAAAAAGTCAGGAGTGGCTTCTCCTCATCTTTTTTCTTTCCCCAAATGACTAAATGTCACAGTGATTTCTCTCATATATTAATCATGCCTAGTTTCGCTGCCATTTTAGGGCCTTTTTGTAGTAAAGTAGGAATAGCAGGTAATGGGAGATGAAGCTCATGGCGAGTGGGATTACTGTGCACAGTCAATCACCAGCAGAGCCAACGAAAACCAACAGGAAGTCAGCAAACCTCATCGGTGATTGAAAGGGCATGCTAACCCTACCTACCGTGATTTCAAAGCCTAATTTCTCCCATCAGTAGGTATGTGTGCCAAGCTAGGTGGGTCGCTCACCGATGCACACAAGGTCCATGAAGCCATACATGCCGTAGCAGATCTGGAAGAGCACGTCCCGGCGCTGCCACACAGCATTGGGGCTGAAGGCCGACCACAGCAACCAGGTCACGCTGGACACCAGGAAGAGGGAGCCCAGGAAGACGGCAATGATCTGCACTTTCTCCACCAGTGTGATGGTGATAGCCTGCCACTGGTAAAGGCAGAGCCAGTGGTCAATACTAGAGCACAGATAACACACAAACAGAGTGAACGCAGGGGTAATGTAGAGGAAAGGTGCAGGAAACAGAAAGCGTACAGGTATCACACGGGAAACGGGGGAATGGTGCAGGAAACAGAAAGCGTACAGGTATCACACGGGAAACGGGGGAATGGTGCAGGAAACAGAAAGCGTACAGGTA
>JAACJT020000064.1:1185616-1200007 GCA_009936485.2 Gymnarchus niloticus | reverse complement strand
GCTACAGCATGATAAATAGAATAATGAGGTAGGGCTACAGCATGATAAACATGATAAAGTGTAATAAGTCTGTCATGCGGTAGGACTACAGCATGATAAATAGAATAATGAGGTAGGGCTACAGCATGATAAATATGATAATGAGGTAGGGCTATAGCATGATAAATAGAATAATGAGGTAGGGCTACAGCATGATAAACATGATAAAGTGTAATAAGTCTGTCGTGCGGTAGGACTACAGCATGATAAATATGATAATGAGGTAGGGCTACAACATGATAAATATGATAATGAGGTAGGGCTACAGCATGATAAATATGATGAAGTGTAATAACTCTGTCGTGAGGGTAGGGCTGCAGGACAACCACGTTGTAAAATGACTAAGAAACATGCAGCAAACGGCACGGCCATTTCCTGGTCATATTTGGACGTATGAAACATTAAAGAAGGCGTCCACGGTGTAATGTTTAATTTATCAGCCAGGTTACGTGAGTCTGATTAAGAGACGCACAGTGGCTGGCCTGCGCCTCTCATCACCACAGCAGGCTGGGCCCCGGTGTCTGTCTGTCTGTCTGTCTATCTGTCTGCTGACGACATGGCTTCGGAAGAGGAGATGGCCGGCCACACGGATCTGGCTGAATAAATCAGCAGGGTGTGCTCCATCAGCACAGTAAGAAAGAGCACAGGCAGGCTTGCTGGTCACAGGAAGCACAGAGCTCTGACAGCACAGTCAGAAAGAGCACAGGCAGGCTTGCTGGTCACAGGAAGCACAAGCTCTGACAGCACAGTCAGAAAGAGCACAGGCAGGCCTGCTGGTCACAGGAAGCACAGAGATCTGACAGAGGAGCCCTGTCAGCACAGCAACAAAGAGCACAGGCAGGCCTGCTGATCACAGTAAGCACAGAGCCCTGACACAGGAGCCCTTTGCAGTGAAGACAACACAATTCAGATGTCCCTGGATGCAGACATGCAGTATAAGGATGGGGTTTGCACTGCTGCCCACCTAACTGCTTCTCCTTGGTATACAAGTGTGCTGAATGATCCATCTTGCTATAGTCTATTGTTGGAATCCATTTTTTTTTCCTGCTCTAGTTACAGCTGTGTCACCTTTCAGCAAGTTAAACTGGTTTTCAGTTCAGTTATGACACCTGACAGTGATGAGTAAGTCTTTTTGTGGGTAAGACATCAATCCAAAACCCACAAAATATTGTGCATATTCAGGTGTTTAATGGTCAACATGAGAAATTTGAAGCAATATTAGTAATTTGTAACATTTTTATGTATTTGAAATGTCTTTCTCCGGCTCTCATGGAAATGTTTTTTTTTTTGATACCTAAAGTACCATAAATATGAATTGCAGCCTCCATAGTAACTGAAGAGCTTGGCTGGCTGTAGCTCACAGCTATCACTGCTGAGGCTGGTCATTTGCCCCAGCAAAGGCAGAGCCTGCCTGTTTTGGGTGGTTCCCTTCAGAGCCCTTAGGGATGGCATCTCTCCCAGGTTGATGTTTAAACATGAAGCCTTTTCCTTTGTTCCTGCACTTTTGTGAGTTTGCTGTTTGCAGGACAACCTCCCTAATTACGATGGTAGCATCACGTCATATGGACTATGGTTAATTGTCATGAAGATGATCTATGTGACGCTTAGTGGTTGTTTTATTCTGGCCTTCAGCTTCATCATACTGCCGACTGCCCTCGTCGCACTTGAATTAACCTCGAGATCCTTTAAAATCATTCAGACCTGTAATTGTGTTGCCACGTACATTATGAGTTCCCTTTTCACTGTTAGCATAGTTTTGATGACTGTAGGGGTGCATTCTTGGTTGGTAATTCTTTGTTGTTGCTCTAATTGCACTTTGGAATGTAGGAAGTAAGAATCCTGGTGGGAAGGCCAAGTAAATGGAGAGTAACGTGTCCGTGAATTGGACCAGTCCAGTGTCGCTCGGCAGGGCGTGTTGTCAGTTTCTTGGAGTTTCGGCTGTTCAGCAGGTACCTTGAGCAACTGCTGGTTATGGACCTGTGCCTCCAAAGGGGCTGCTGCTCTCAGCTTCTCTACCCTGTGACTGTAGCACTCTGAAAATTGAGGCTTTTGCCACTTAAGATTTCGGGTTGTGTGAAGAATTTGGCCCTGAATGCAAAGGCACATGGCTAAATAAACCTGGGGACCCGGTCATGCTGAAAGCCGGAGGAGTGGCCAGCATGCCTTAGGCCTGCCCGGGGTGACTGTGACCATCACGGCCTCCGTGCTTTGTGGGAATGTGACATTTCGCTATTGTGGACGGTCTTGCATCTTTATATTTAATCTTCCAGAAGCAGCAGGCTCTTTGTGAAATGTGCTGGAATTGCACGTTGTGTAGATTACTTGGTGTGACAAGTGTCTGGTTTGGATTTTAAACCATCCATGTAGCTATATGTGGACCCCAGCAAAGATTTTACTTTTGTTGGATGTATTTATTGGAAAGCTGTTCGGCTTGAGTGGGCTTGCCCGTCCTCCTGCAGCTGGGGGGTGTTGGGTGGGCTTGCCTGTCCTTTTGCAGTTGGGGGGTGCTGCATTCTCTTTGGGCAGACTTGTTGCATGTGTTGTGTGAATGGGGGTTTTGTGTCTCGGGAATGCTCGTCTCCAAATGCGTCTCACCCACACGAGAAGCGAAGTGGCCACTGCTGTCTGTCTGCCTGCTCGCTGCACGCCCTCCGGGGTCCTGTGCTTGGCTTCAGTAAACACGCTCCCCCTCCGTTAGTCTTCTCGGTCAAATGCAGCTGAAGAATTTTACCAACAGCCAGTCTCACCGTTTATTAGTGAGCCGAACGTGTCGATTTTGTTCATTCTTATGAATTGTGGAAATGCTCAGTTGTTATGTACGCCAAGCTCCTTACCTGCCTGTAGATTAAACTGGATTGATTTTATTTTAAGTGAATCTTGTGTTTGCTGGGATTGTTATCAGAGATGGAGGGAAATCCCCAAACTGCACCCTTCTTTTTCCAGATGACGGTGCAGTGCTTTAAGGGACGGCATCTTTGGGTTCTAAGTGACCTCCCATATTTCCGGATTTCAGCATATCGTGATTTTACCTAGTAGGCCATGTTCAGTGCTCTGTGTCAGATCAAAGTCCACCACAGAACCGCACACACTTTTCATGGTAAGCTGTGTTCTCCTACACCTTGTTGACACAGGCCAGTGATGCTGCTGTTTCCATTGCGAGCCCAGCCCTTCCTAGCTCCACAGCCCCCCCCCTCGTCCCCCAATCTTGCCTGGCATTCTGTGGGTGACTCCTGCTTCCACAAGGAGACCTGATCTCTTTCTCGAACTCGGGGGTGTTTCCGGTGTGACTTTCACGCCTGTGTGTGAAGACCTGGGTTGGAACGGTCTGGCTTTGTTTACTGACAGACGGGGACAATGCTGGCCCTTTAGAAGCCGTCAGAGCTGAACATGAGCTTCTGGTAGATCTAGGGAGTGTTTATCCTCTTAAAAAGTGCACCAAAATATTTAATCTTTCTTTTAAGGGAATTGTATAGGGTTGGTGCACAGTATCCATGGCAGGTTAACTGTAGTTTTAAATCCATTCTATTTGAAGCATTGACTCAGTTGGCTATCAGCTTGGTGCTCTGGCTGCAGTTTTGGGCCTCTCTACTGGACCATCCTTGTGGCCCCCTCCCCAAATAGCTGGTCTGTTTCCTGGCCCTTCAGACTCTGTAAGTGGAGCAGAACATGGCTGCTTGTTTCCTCTGCTCTGATTGGTCACACACAGTGCAGTGCCCACCCCCTCTGCCAAGGCTTTATATCATCCATAGGCATACTCTGCTGAGGCATTTGTCCTACATTTTCCACTCCTCCTGAGCTCTGCTCCACATGCTTCTGCTTACCTGAACAGAAAGATGCCTGAACCTCTCCGACCTTCCCCCCTTCTCACAGGCCATGGGAAGACCCCAAAAGATGCTGCTTCGGTCCGGGC
Organism: Gymnarchus niloticus; assembly: GCA_009936485.2. Classification (NCBI taxonomy): domain Eukaryota; kingdom Metazoa; phylum Chordata; class Actinopteri; order Osteoglossiformes; family Gymnarchidae; genus Gymnarchus; species Gymnarchus niloticus. Next base: position 1,196,058 of record JAACJT020000064.1, on the reverse strand, counting down.
GACCCACCCCATCCCAGCTGCTTGTGGGGTCTATTACTTCGAGGTCAAGATTGTCAGCAAAGGCCGAGACGGGTGCGTATGGTTAATGACTCCACTGCATTTGGTATCTCGCTTCCACTTCTGAGACTGAAATTTCCCTTCTTACTGAGAGGTGGCACCTTCAAAGATTTAGGAAATTAAGCCAGTTGCACTTCATGCAGAAAAATGGCTTTCGGTGTTTTTTAAAGTAATGATTTCCAGGAAAGAAAGTGTCTTTGCAGCTGGGCTTCTGGTGAATTTGGAAGGTAGTTTATCCTTTTTTGTCTGCCCTGGAAAACAACAGGATGTCACAAATTAGTACAGATTATCAGAATGGGGTAGCATCTATGGTATTCACTTCAGGTTTAGTGACGAGTCTTCGGGTCCTTCCATGGTCGTGTGACGTAAACATTGACCAGAAGTTGGATAAATTTTTTATTGCTGTAAAAAAATAACAAGTGTAGGATAATTTCTATATTTTTGCTACTCGTGCCCAGGGTAGCCTATACCAGATACTTCAGGAAGCATTGCTCCCGCGTCTCCGTGTAGACTGCTGGAACGCCGCGGCCACGTCTTGTTGCTCCCGCGTCTCCGTGTAGACTGCTGGAACGCCGCGGCCACGTCTTGTTGTTCCCGCGTCTCCGTGTACAGAGGGATGTGGGAACAGCAAGACTGTGCTGCGCCCCGCCCCAGGCGAGATGGACAGGTCCTGGCAGATCAAAGATTATGATACTTTTGTTCCTGCAGGTTAAAGTTTTAAAAAGATGTTTCTTGAATGAAAATGTGAGATGGAACACTTGTGTAAGCGTGAGTGATTCTGCAGGACCTGTAAATAGTCAGTAATGTGTTTTTGTACGTATCAACGTAGTGCCTTTAGCAGGCCAGAATGAAGGTTTTTAGAATTTTAATTCTTGCAGTAAGTTTTATTCATGATCTCATCAAGTTCTTTTATGAATTTAGCTAAATAAAGTTAGACTGATTAAGAATCACCACTTGCTGACAAATGAGATGATTAGACTGATTAAGAATCACCACTTGCTGACAAATGAGATGAACTTGTCTTTAAGAGGCAAAAATATTCAAAGTTTTGGACAAACATTGATCCCGTTAGCATGGAAGGCTGAGCAGGTCAAGGCAGGTCGTTTGGCAGCCTCTTGGCGTGCTGGCTGTCAGTGTCTTTCGCCCGGGTGTCAAGGCTGGCCTTCATCAGCAAGAGGATGACGGGCAGACAGATTTGGTCTCTTCTGATTCTTACCAACGCTTCATTTCTCTCCACGGTTATCCAGGTATATGGGAATCGGCCTTTCAGCCCAAGGCGTCAACATGAACAGACTCCCAGGTGAGAGCGAGTATGCCAGCAGGGCCTGCTCAGGGGGACTCCGGAGGGAGACTGCTGCGGGTGGCCGGCCTCGGGACGTCTCAGGCTGGCCGGGCCTGTTGAGGGGGACTGCTGCGGGTGGCCAGCCTCGGGACGTCTCAGGCTGGCCGGGCCTGTTGAGGGGGACTGCTGCGGCCGGGCGGCCGGCTGGCCTTGGGACGTCTCAGGCTGGCTGGGCCTGTTGAGGGGGACTGCTGCGGGCGGGCGGCTGGCCTTGGGACGTCTCAGGCTGGCCAGGCCTGCTGAGGGGGCCTGTTGAGGGGGACTGCTGCGGGCGGGCGGCCGGCCTTGGGACGTCTCAAGCTGGCTGGGCCTGTTGAGCCTCCCTGACCAGCTTGTGTGTGGGGACCAGTTGTAAACATGGTTGTGTAAGGCTGCCTAGAGGGGTTCCCCCTACACCTTGGGCACTGCTGGTTCACCCACACCTCGCTACCCAGACTGCGAACCGTTTAGACCTGTGAGTGAGCTGCATGTAATTCACCACTCTGGGATGGTTCTCCCTTTAAATGTCTACCTGCTGTTAGCTCTATGAGGACCTATGTGGCAGATGATGTAGAGGATAAAGGAGAAACATCAGCCTGATGCTGGAGGGGCCAAACTACGGAGGCCAGCTACAGACAAACTTCCTGTTGGCTTCTCAGCTGTAGGTGATGTCAAGCTGCTCAGGGGTCCACGCTTGCAGGCCCTCTCTGCGTCTCTCTGACTTAGTGGCACTTGACTGAGGGCAGACGTTGTCATTTGCATTCGTGATATCAGGCCTGTCCTTTCTTCAAAGGACGACTTCACCACATTCTACACCAATTTGCCTGAAGGTCTGCCTCAGCTTCTAAAGCTCAGTGTTTCAGATGTCATGGTTTTTCGCTTGAAGGTTCTCACACAGCGGGTTGAGACCAGGCAGGATTGAGGCAGTGCCTGCCCGTCGGACCGGAATTGCCTCTTTGTCATCATGCTGAGTTACACGCTTTTAAAACTCGTGTCTGATGTGAGAATGTTCTGCTCCCATTGTGCCTGTGCTTTGTGCTACTCAGGTTGGGATAAACACTCTTACGGTTACCACGGAGATGATGGCCACTCGTTCTGTTCCTCGGGCACCGGACAGCCGTACGGGCCCACGTTCACCACGGGCGATGTCATTGGCTGCTGTGTCAACTTGATCAATAGCACCTGCTTCTACACAAAGAACGGCCACAGTTTAGGTACGGCAGAGTCTGCCGGCTCATCTCTCACGTCTCTCTTCATTTTTACACCTTTTGGTTCTGACCGATTTACTCCAGTGCTGTTTTTAAAGACTCAAAAGGCTAGAATTACATCACACCAATAATGAGATTACTAATTAGACAATCATTAAAGGGTCTCCAGTTAAGTCCACTCCTGCTAATCAAAAAAAGCAAGGTTCATGCTAATTATCTCCTAATGGTACTCTAAGTAGACCCCTCCCCTGTGTGCGAATGGCTCTGAGTGTCGTGCTGTGTGTGTGTGTGTGTGTGCGCGCGTGCGCGCGCCCACACTGGATGTTTGTGGGTCATCTCTCAGGATGTTGACTTGTCTTGTTCTGGAAAACGGGCCTCTTCGGTCTAACCATCATGGCCTTGCTTGGTTGATGCCCTTCACTGGTCTCTCCCATGTACTGAAGGTATTTTTCCTTCTCACCTTCTAGGTATTGCTTTTACTGACTTACCGGTGAGTAAAGCTGCTCATCCTGCTTCACTGGTACGGCTCCGTCTTTATGTGGAGTATTTGACGGCTGTTGAGAGCCCTGCTAATAGTTAACTGTTATTGTATGTGTGATGTTCATAACCCTGCTGCTTTCACTGTACACGGCAATTCAGTGAGAAGATTAGTCTAAGGAGCTTAAGGGAGGTTGCTTTCTGTTGAACACCAGTACTCTCCATCTTTATCGGCTTCTATGGCATCCCCCCCCCCCGCAGCCAAACCTCTACCCCACGGTGGGGCTCCAGACGCCCGGAGAGGTGGTGGATGCCAACTTTGGGCAGCATCCATTTGTCTTTGACATCGAGGATTACATGCGGGAGTGGAGGACCAAGATCCAGATGCTGATTGCCCGGTTTCCCATCGGGGAGCGGGAGGGAGAGTGGCAGGCGATGATCCAGAAGTGAGTCTGCACCCCAGCAAGGGGTGGGGGCTTCCGGCTGGGCCCTACACAGAAGGAAGGCTGGCACGGCGCAAATGGTTAATGGGGGGCTGCTTTAAAAGGTGAGGGAGTTCAGGGTTGTCTGAAGAACCAGCAGCTCCATCTGCCCCCCTCTCCTGCAGGATGGTGGCATCATACCTGGTTCACCATGGTTACTGTGCTACGGCGGAGGCCTTTGCACGCTCGACAGACCAGACTGTGCATGAGGAACTTGCCTCTATCAAGAACCGGCAGAGTGAGTGGTTCAGGGTGGGCATTTTCATATGTGGGGCTCAGAGCCACGTTGACAGAACCAGGAGGATGGGTCCTAAAGACCAGAGTTAACGGTCAAAAGAAGACAAACTGCTACTGCAAGGCCTGGTGAGCAAACCCCCCAGCAGGCAGGGCAGGGCCTTTGCTGTAGGCTGTAACATGGTTCCGCTGTGGCTCTTCCTTTACCCTGCAGAGATCCAGAAGTTGGTTCTGTCAGGTCGCATGGGTGAAGCCATTGAAACGACACAACAGCTTTACCCCAGCCTGCTGGACAGGAATCCCAATCTCCTCTTCATGCTCAAGTAAGCCTCTGCAGTGCAGGAGCAGGCTCGCTGTCTGCAGGCTCGCTGTCTGCAGGCTCGCTGTCTGCAGGCTCGCTGTCTGCAGGCTCGCTGTCTGCAGGCTCGCTGTGTGTCTCCGCCTCTTGCTGCTCCAAGCAGCAATGCATGCAGGCTGTTAAAGGTCTGCAGCAGCTCCTTGGGGTCTTCTGTGAATTACGGCTTCCTCCTTAAATGGCTGCTCTTTGTCACACTGCCACTCAGTGGTCGTAGTGTTTGACATCTGCAGTGTTGGCTCAGCATGCTCTGTGTATGCTTTGTACTTTCATAATGTCAGTCTGTTTAGGGGGCACAGGCATCACGAATCCATTCCAGATCAGGTAACGTAGCCTCCTCTGCTTCCCCACGTAGGGTGCGGCAGTTCATCGAGATGGTGAACGGCACAGACAGTGAGGTGCGCTGCCTGGGGGGCCGCAGCCCCAAGTCCCAGGACAGTTACCCCTGCAGCCCCAGCCTCAGCCCCAGCCACGGGCCCAGCATCCACAGCCTGGCCTCCCCCAATAAGGCTGGTGCTTCCCATTCCTACCTTTCAGGTAGCCACTCCTGTCACCGTGGATATGTTTGAGTTCTGTGTTGTCATGTTCTCCGTGGCCGTGTTCCAGTGCTTCACAGACCCACTGGAAGACCGTTTGTCTTCTGCTCTCAGCTCCATCATTTTTACGGGGTACTTCACAACCTTCCCGGTCGGCAAAAATGAGATTAAAATGGATGGCAGTATTAATGTTAGCAGCGTGTGTGTTGGGCATAATAAATCATAGTACAGCCATGACTCAAGGTAATGACTGCTCATGATGTCGCTCTGCTATGCTGTGCTGGTAGACTGAGATCCTCATTAATGCCAGCATTTTTTTTGGGCCAGGATCCTCGTTAACGACGACGCCGTGGTTTTTGTAGGCTGAGATCCTCTTTAATTTCACCCCAGGTTTTGACAGCAGCTGCAGTAATGGGGTTTTGCCCACCAAGCCCCACCCCCTGCCACACAGCCATAAACAGTCACCCCCCGGCCTGTCCAGCGCTGAGCTCAACACCATTAACAGCACACGGAACCAGCATGGCGGTGCCTGTACCAGGTGGTAAAGGGGACGGGGCTCTCTGTGCAGACCGACAGGGGTGTGTAAAAATGGCAGTCTGATTTTTCTTGTATTGCGTGAATGTCTCGTGCTGTCTGGGTGGTCCACAGCAATGACATGGACATGGAAGTGGACCACTATACCAATGGAGTATCTGAGGCTGCCTCCAACGGCTTCCTGAATGGCAGCTCCAAGCATGACGGGGAGCTGGAGGACTGCGATAACGACATGGGTACGACAGGGCTCCCTCTAGTGGCTAAAGGGATTTGAAGAATGGCATGTGACACTAAAGTAGGAAGAACTGCATTATGGTATCATAACGTAAGGGTGAGAAGGAAGTTTTAAGTAGCTCTCAGTTTACCGGTGCCAGCCTGGTCCCGTGTCTGGTTGTCTGTATGCTTATCCAGATGTGGACCCCACCCTGCCAAGGCGACAGCTGTGCGGGGGCAGCCAGGCTGCCATTGAGCGCATGATCCAGTTTGGCCGTGAGCTGCAGGCCATGAGCGAGCAGCTCCGCAGGGAGTGTGGCAAGAATGCCGCCAACAAGAAGATGCTGAAGGTGGGCCTAATCCCTGGGTGCTTAGGGTTTTTGACAGCGCCCTCTGCAGGCAGCCACCAGTCACTGAACATCTAACCCTGTCCCCTTGTTGAGTTCAGTAGAGCATAATTGATACAGTACTGATGCAGAGGTTTCCTGTCTGTGGTGAGGCACTGCAGGTTGTGCACTAGCAGGTGGTGTCTTAATTACAGTAACTGTTCTGGAAATGGGTAACTGCTGACAGCTCCAGGTGTGAATGAATTACCTGCTGGGCTACTTGCATTGACGCACTATTTGAGCTGGACGATTTGTGGTCCTGGTTGGCCAGGAATGACCACTCCTCAGTGATCCCTGGACCTTTAGCTTCTGTTGGGCTGCTTTTCTCTTTCGACAGGTTCTATAAAAAAAAGCTAATTTTCTTGGAAATGCTTTGGATTGACCTCTCCTACAGGATGCCTTCAGCTTGCTAGCCTACTCAGACCCCTGGAGCAGTCCGGTGGGGTACCAGTTGGATGCCATACAGAGAGAGCCTGTGTGTTCCACCCTCAACAGTGCAATATTAGGTAAGCTTCTGGCTGTACCTGGGGCCCTGCTGTGGGTGCCTTTACTGGCTGCTGTCTGTCACCAGTGGGGGTTTGTTTGGGGATGTCAGCACAGTAAACCCCACGTGTCCCCCCCCCCCTCCCCAACAGAAACCCACAACCTGCCGAAACAGCCGCCCCTGGCCCGGGCTGTGGGTCAGGCCTCTCAGTGCCTGTCCCTCATGGCCCGCTCGGGCATCGGTTCCTGCGCCTTCGCCTCTGTGGACGACTACCTGCACTAGCTATGCAAGCTGGCCCCGCCCATGCCCAGGCCACACCCCTCCGCACACAGGGCGTCAACTAGCCAGAGGAAATACAAATTTGTCTTTGTTCCTTAGTTTTTTTTTTTTTTTTTTTTTGTTTTTTAAACGACTTCCTTAGCGGGGACAGGCTCTGATTGTCAGTTAACTTTGGGTTCCTAGTTTACAAGGCATGGTGCAGATGATGATTATTGTTGTTATAATGATTTGCCTAACTTGCATATACGGTGTACCTGTTCTCAGTTTGAAAACCAGCACGGTCAACACCACAGACTAATAAAGGTCCCGATACTCGCCATCCGTAAAGGTCACATGGTGTTCAGAGCGCCGTTCACATGTACGTCACGCACGGTATGTGTGTTAGCCTGTGTATATATATAAATATATATTTAAAAACTTAATGGAATTATATCAACAAAAAAAGTTTAAAATATTTAGCTACCAAAAGTAAGAAAACCAAAAAAAAAAAACAAAAAACTTTTAATATAGAATAAAAAATCTTTTGTGGTGGATATTTGTACGGACACTTAGTGTGATTATACCGTTATTGGGGTCTGTGGTCAATTTTATTTGACAAATCCCCCCCACACCCCTCCCCCCCAGCTAAATGCACCTTTCAGATCAGCGCAAAGTGATGTTGGCATGGTGCAATGCCCCCGCCCCCAAACTTGTACATTACTGGCAACATGCCTCCAACGTCCACCCACGCAGGAGCCTAGTTGCCGTGTCATCACCTCTCCTCATGTGGCCCTGGCCCCCTTCAAACCAATACTTTTTGTTTTGGTTGAGTTCAGTTGGCTTTTTGGATCCAGATCTGGTGAACTTTTTACCTTCTGCATCTCTGTGGTGCAGAGTGGGGGAAAACGGAAGAAAATTAAAACAGTATTGTCAATAACACTGTGGTAACATGACATTTACAATAAAAACCAAATACCTAAGACAGGTCCGTCTTAACTGTGTGCATCCTGTATTTTTATAAGTGCTGCCGTAAATCCTTGCTTATGATGTGTGGAGAATGAAGTTGTATGACTGATTAATCACCCATTAAAGTTCACTTTGAGGGTCGTGGCAGTGTCAAGTCTGTACCTCCACATGTGACATGCTGCCCCATACCTCTCAAGCTCAACATGGCTTCAAATACAAAACGAGATGTACATTTCCGACGTTCCGCTGTCCTGACCCAGCTTCAATGCCCATATCAAGTGATGCCCTCCTCTCAAAGCAGGCTTAAATCCTCTCATTAAAGCTGAATTCTGACTGGAGAACTGGAAGCCTAATTTCAGGATTTGTCAATTCCCAAATTTCTTCAATCAGAATTCAGCTTTAACTAGATTTAAGCCCACTTGATGGAATAGCCCCCAGGCTGTACCCCAGTCTTGCTCCCAAAGCTCCCTGTGACACTGCTCAGGATAAAGAGTTGGAAGATGGATAGGCATCGTAAGCTAATCAGCATGGTTAAATTGTCCATAGTGTGTGACTGGCTGTGAGAGTGTGTGCATGACTCTGCCTGGACTGGCATCACATCCAGGATGTCCCCCCACCTTCTGCCCCAAAGCTGGCTGGAATAGTCTCCAGGCCTGAATGGGACTAAGCAGTTTAGAAAACGGATATCACACCACGCTGTCATTACAGACAATAACCAGGATCAACTCCCATTACAGACCACTACGAACAGTACTGCAAAAAGAAGTGAGTCCAGATTTACTCAGCCAATGTTCAGTATAAACATTTTTTGCATCATGGTCACCATCTGCTCGGCATAAAGGGAAATTCCAGCTTTGTTCTGACTGCTCAGTTTTAATCTGTTCTAAACTGGAGCCATTTTGGGTAAACTGGTTTTGAAAATAATATTCTGCAGACTTTCCCCCACCAACAGCATCAAAAGGAATCACATTCTGGACATGACTGAAGTCTGCCTGATTTACCCTCCAGGATTGTCAGTTACTCTGTCCATAGGATGTCTTTATTCTAGCAGTTGGGCGGTCCTGCAAGGTAGATATACACACGGCCAGCAGCTTCTGGTCACCATGCAGGCTAAGGCCGAACGGGGGCTGCCTCCATCAGCTCACTTCCACCCTTCGCTTGTGCAACCACCGCTTCTTGAAGTTCTCGGCCTTCTCCTTCCGCGCCTTACCTAGACAGGAACACAATGATCTCAGCTCCCAGTAACCCAGGTGCTTCCCAGACCCCCCCCGCTTCAGTCCCCTACTCACCCCACTCTTTGCTTGCAAACATTGTAGCTGCACCTTTCTTCAGGGCTCTCTTGTTTTCCAGAGACAGGAAGTGATTCACTGCAGAGGAAATGGAGACACATGGCACACAGCCAATTACCATCCACAGGTTGGTTTTGTTTCCCAGGACCACAGCAAAAAGTGCCAAATTCATCCACTCACTCTGCTTAATCTGGGCCTTCGTGGTTATAATTTGACATCTTGGCACCCCTCCGTATAGCCATGCATTTAAAGTCAATGTTAATGAGTATGACAGCACACTAGATTCGATTTGAGGATAAACAGAGTACCTGTGGCAGGTCACCACAGAGACACCACTGATCCCACAGCAACAACTGAGTTGTGAGATTGTACTGTTAGGGGTTGTGTGCACACGTGCCATCCTGTCCCTCACCAGTGGTCCGACTGGACTGTGGACTGTACAGACGGGACTGCAGGAATTCAGCGGCATTCCGCTGCTGCCTGCTGGCCCTGGACTGGTCCTTTAGTGTCATTACGATGTATCCCCCCTTCATTCTGTAAGAAAACAGCACAACTACTTGTGCCAAGTCAAGCGCTATGGTGCTTTTTAGGAACTTTGAGAAAATCTGTTTATAGCCAGATGTCCTCTTTTGTTTAACTCTTAGTTCAGTAGTTTTCTGTGCGAGACGGGCAGGTATCGTTTGGAGGTGATGACCAGATTACCAATATTACAGCTGGATTTATTTTTACACACATTTGCAGTTCCAGATTTAGCAGCTGAGCACCTAGACAGCATAAAAAACTGTGCATTACACAGCCTGCTACCTGAATGACTTACTGACCCCTTAAGAGTTCCATCTCCTGAATTCATGTATCATTCACAGTACAGGCCTTCAAAGTAAAGGTGCAGATCAACCTTCACGTGTCCCACCCTCCTAAATTCTCCCGGTTTAGTTCTTTCTATACAAACATTCTGCTTGCCTTCGTTTCTTGATTCCCTTCTTCTTCTTGACTGTCATCCCCTCCTGCTCATCATCTTCCTCTTGACTGCCAGACTCTTCCAGTCCAGAGAAGGTCTCCTCCACGTCGCTCAGCTCTTCACCACCTGGAGTAAAGCAGGCTGTCACACGCTCTACACTCAGTACATCCCGTTTATAATTAAGGTGCTGCTAACTAAGAGCATGACAAACTGACCCTCTCATTACTACTGTACTATCATTCCTGCATTTGAATGGCTTTCGATGTAACGATTAGTCTAAACGATCCGCCACGTTTTTTAACGACTGAAGCGTTCCAGGTAAAAACATCTTTGCTGTGGGAGACGTTCACTTTTATTAAGTAGACGCTTTTATCCAAAACAGCAAACATTTGTAAAGCTTGTGGTCAAAAAGCAGGATCAGGCATCACCCCTGGAGGAGCTTGCTCGAGTGCCCGGTGGTGACAGGATTCCTCTGCCAGCTGTGTGATGAGAGCCTGCAGCCTTCCGGACTCAGACTCAGACGCACGCTCCGCCGCGCGACCCACGCTCCGCCGCGCGACGCCCCCCCGCGACCCACGCTAAGCCGCGCGACCCCCGCCCCCCCGCGCGCCGCCCCCCCCCCCCCCCCGCCCACCCCCCCCCCCCCCCCCCCCCCCCCCCCCCCCCCCCCCCGCCCCCCCCCCC
>JAACJT020000064.1:1156807-1185516 GCA_009936485.2 Gymnarchus niloticus | reverse complement strand
TATCCTTGATCGCACGGTTTGTTGCAACCTGTAGCCTCAGTTCGTCCATCTTGTTGACAATTGATCTGGCGTTCGCGTTCGTTCCGGTTCTCTGATGTATCATTTTGACAGCAACATTACACTACATGACATTACTTCCTTTTAAATCACGCTGCTCTTTGTACTAATTCCTGGGAGTCTAGAGCTTTCAAATTCCCCAAATACAAAGTAAAAGCTTTTGCAAACGTAAGGAGATTTGATTGCTGGTTGAATTATAGAAAAGGCCTAAAAATCCAACATTGGACTTCTATAATATAATAGGATAAATACTAGAAAAATAAGGGTTATGTGGCTCCAGAATACTAACTAGCTAAACATCCTTTCTGTTCCTGGCAATTTTCGCTAACTAGGGACCACCATCCATAAAGCATAGGTTTTACATACATGGACCATCGTCTGTTCATTTCCATCTCTCTTCCATCAGTTTACCCAGTGCTGGAAGCTACAGCAGAAAGCACAAGCCACAATGTCATGGACACCATAGAAAGGGGGCCAAGCTAACTCAAGAAGCACGTTTACATACACGGTCACGCACACCGGGCGATTTACATTCATCAAGTCACCTAACCGAAGGAGGAAACAAGAGTATATGGAGGAAGACCACGTAAAGAACACTGAACCGGGCAGGAATCAAACAAACATCCCTGGAGTCATCAAGAAACAGTACTAACGACTGTGCCAAGGTAATGTCTGCATTGTTGATGACAGTTGGTCAAATACGCAGTCCTCTTTTTGTCTGGAGGGATTGCAGATTGCAGAAGGGCAGAGCATAAGTGAAAAAAAGACAAACTTCAGGTCTCTTATGAAACTTCAAGAGAGCATTTAAATCTCTACCAAAGCTCTGTTAAGATAGCTAAAGCACAATATTATGTTGAACTAATCGATAAAAATGGCCACAGACCTAAAATACTTTTCGGCACAATTAACTCCATCTTAAATCCTCTTGCTGCTACTGCTGCTGCTAACTTTGCTTATACTATTGAATCTTGCAAGAAGTTTCTGAATTTCTTTACAACATAACATTTCACCCTCAGACACAGATTCCTCAGAGACACATCATCCAATTGCAGTTGTCCCTTCCAGATTTAAATGTGCAATCGTGCGACCTCTGTTAAAGAAACCTAGTCTTGAACCTAATGACCATAAAAACTACAGGCCCATCTCCAAGCTACCATTTATTTCCAAGTTATTGGAAAAAGTTGTACTCTCCCAGGTCTTATCCTACTTGAACAGGTTTAACATGATTCCAGTCTGGCTTTAGAGCTCTGCACAGCACAGAATCTGCCCTGCTGAAGGTACTGAATGACATTCTTGTTACTATAATTTCTAGTTCTTGTGCAGTTTTAGTCTTGCTTAATCTTAGTGTGGCTTTTGACACAATTAATCATGACATTCTTTTGAAACACTTGAAGGCTGAAGTTGGTTTGCGGGGCCTAGTGTTAAAGTGGTTTTCCTCCTACCTGAGAGAAAGAAGCTTCTCAGTTAGAATAGGTAATTGATCCTCATCCTCCACCCCCATTACATGTGCCATTCCCCAAAGTTTGATTTTAGGACCTCTTCTGTTCTCCTTATACATGCTCCCCCTTGGCTCAATCCTCGAAAAAAACAATTTTTTGTTTCATTGTTACACAGATGACACACAGTTTTGCCTACCAGTTATAGCTGAGAGCTTCCGCTCTCTGAAGAATCTGTTCAGTTGCTTAGATGATATTAAATGCTGGATGGTGAGGAACTTCCTTCAACTAAATGAAAACTAAACTGAAGTAATTATATTCGGCCCCCCAAACTCTGTCACTAGCCTTAGCAGCAGACTTGGTCCCCTGTCCGTAAATTCGCATAATGAAGTTAAAAACCTTGGTGAGTTTTTGGATACTTCATTGAAATTTAACAAGTCAGCAATGCTGTAAAGGGCAGCTTTTATCACCTTTGAACTATAGCTAAGTTAAAGCCGATTTTGTTTCAAGCGGATCTGGAAACAGTTACCCAGGCTTTTATCACTTCTCGTCTGGACTACTGTAATTCCTTGTATAGGGGGTTGTCATGTTCCACACTTTCTAGACTTCAAATGATTCAAAATGCAGCTGCTAGACCCTTAACCAGAACAAAGAGAAGACAACATATCACTCCTGTTCCAGCTCATTTGCATTGGTTTCCGGTGAAATATAGAGTAGATTTAAAAATGTTGCTACTTGTTTCTAAAGCACTCAGTGGTTTAGCCCAACAATACATTTCATATTTACTATTTCCATATTTAGCCCCTCGGTCACTTAGGTGAGCCTCATTATAGCTCCTCTCAGTTCCTCATTCACATCTCAAAACCAAAGTTGACCTGGGTTTCTCTCCAGCTGCCCCCACACTTTGGAATAGTCTCCTGTCAAACATTAAGTCCTGCTCTACTATTGATGAGTTTAAATCTAAACTAATCTAAATCTATTCATGTTATTTTATTTATATATTGTACCACGTATGTAGTAAATGTAGTACTATGTATGTAGTAGTATATTTTAATTGTAATGTACTTTGGGTCAACTTCTGTTGTTTTTTTAATGTGCTATATAAATAAATGACTTGACTTGACTTTCTGAGATGTCATCTCTCCTGGGTGATCAGGATCCCTCCACTGATACATAGACATGTAATTGGGTGAACTGGGATTTCTAAATTGCCCATCGTGTGCTTGTGTCCCTTGTGATAGACTAGCATCTCATCAAAAGTATTGTATCCTATTCTGCCTGGGTTAGGCTGTAGGGCCCTTGTGGTCCTATACTTGATTAGCAGTTGAAAGGTACATGAATGCATTGCTTTTTGAAAATGCTGTAATCAATACTTGCTCAGCCTCCCCATTACCTTCCATTGGATATGAAAAAAAAAAATAGATGCATGCATAAATGAATAACTTCAGAATAGCAAGAAACAAATCACAAGACAAATTCATAGAAAATTATGCTGGGCAAATCCCTTTGTGGTTCTAGAGAAGTAGAGCACTTCTCTTTCCATATGTACGAAGGACCAGAGATGACTCAAACACAATCCAGACAGCACACTTGCCCCAAGCACAATAACCACAGATAGTCCTAAAAATAATCTGCGCATTAAATATGAATCAGAGCTCTGTTCAGACTTTCTTTAAGAATGGAAAGCACCATAAGTTCATTTTTAGTGTTGCCCTGTTGGGTTCAGGGAAGTCCTGCAGCTCTGCCTCTATATAAGACAGAACAGAGACCACTCTCAGGCCAGGCTCAGCTCCTCTCTGTCCTCCAGCACACAGCTGCTCCTTTCTCTCTCAGTCCATCTCCTCTGCATCCATCCAGCTGGGATCCAGTGAGGGAACCATGAAGACTCTGTCTGCTGTTCTGTTCCTGGTGCTGCTCTGCTCTGTACAGCTTGTCTACAGTAGTGAATCTCTCAGACCCTCCACCTGTGTGTATGTCTGGGTGGCTGTATGTAAACTTGTGTGTATGTAACACACAGATAATACAAAGAATGAATACATGTCTACTTTCTCTAGATTCACCAAGTCTTCCATGAACTACTTTAATGAAGGTAAATTTACATCCTCAATGGTGCAACCCAGCCAGAATTTACACCCTATATCAAAGTTCACAAAATTCAGGCAAGGAGCCTTTATCATATCTATTCTGCACTGATATTATTTGCTGATGCTGAAACACTTCCTAAAAGAACACATTTACTTCTGGTATATCACATTTACCCTCATGTTGTTACAGATAAAGAAATCATTCTAATCCTGGTCTCTCACTTAAAGAGTCTTGTCTATTTTGCTGGGTCACTGACCTGGACAGCAGGAAGATCAATGTTCACCAAACCCCCAGGACCATCAATCACACCACTCAGCTCCAGTTTGACACTGAAGGATCGACAAGAAGAGAAAGAGATTGCATTAGCAAAGTTAGATTGTTCAGAACTGCCAGCAATTCCCAGAAAATACACACACACACACAGTTGGGATGTTCCATTCATTTCTATTGGCCTAACCCTGATCATAACTATGACAACCCCAACTCTTACCCAGCCTTAACCTTAACCATAAGTAACCCTCCAAAATATAAGACTTTTGGCTATTGAGGTTTCTTGATTGGTTTAATAGATTTTTGTTTGTTTAGATTATTATTTGTTTTCAGATAAACATATATGTATACAACAAAACAAATGAAAACACGCAGAGACATATGAAAGACAAATGCCCCCTCAGAGACTAAGATAATAATATAAATCTTTTTAGGTATGCCTCACATATTCACATGCACAGCCCAGGATATTTTTAAGTTGCCTTTTTACACTTCAATAACTGTACTATCAAGTGGCAAAACCACATCAATGAAAGTATGTTCCTGCATCTTTTTACATTTTGGGCATAAAGATGATTACCTGGGACCAATTTTCTTATGAACAAATGGTGTACAGTGCAAATGGTATAGAATCTTATATTGAATTTCCTGAGTTTATTACATAAAAAGAAAGTTCCTACACTCTTTACAGCATCTGACCAGAATTCCTAATCATGAGACCCCCCCCCCCCAACCTCTATCCCACCTGAAAAGCAATATCTGAAAATTATATCAGGTGAATTGGGGAGGAAGAGAGACTAAATAATAGAAATAATGGACGGAGTTTTTTTTTTTTTTTTCAAAAAGACTTCCAGTTGAGTGCAGCGGTCACTATTTTGTGGGAGTTTAAGATCCTTACTCATAAAATGTTTAACCTGGAGGCATCCAAAAAAATGTTGAAATTTGTTGTAATTAAACCTTTCCTGTAAATGCTGTAAAGGTATCAAAAGGTTTGTGTACAATTCTGATATAGGCCAGATCCCTGCCTTATGTCAATGATGAAAGATACTGTCCCGCAGGCCTGGTAGAAAAACCCTGTTCATGATGAGTGGGATGAGCGCAGACGAGAAACAGCAATGTCACAATACCTGTCAACATCCTGCCAAGTCTTCAAAGTAGCACAAAGTAGAGTGTTACGTCGATTTTCAGAAATGAATCACCTGCCAGTCAGATACAAACAGATTTGCCAATAAAAAGGCGTGAGTAAACCAACAGTCCACGCCCACCATACAGTTGTCATTAAGCCAGTCCGCAAATTATTCTTATATGACCATTTATAAAAAGCACAAATTACGTAGTGCTAAGCCAGCTTTCTATTTTGGAAGCTGAAGCTGTGATATTCTAAGTCTGGGTTTCTTCTTACTACAAACAAATCTACAGCAATGTCGTTCCAAACAACTTTCATTGTGATATAAAGGGGGCCATCTGTAGAGAATATAATAGTCTAGGTAGTCTAATAATTTTAATCAAATTTATTCTACCTATCCAGGAGTTTTGTAAATCTGTTCATCAGTCCATATCGTTCTTCACAGCTTTCAAATCCGACCATTTAAAGGGAGAGGAAAGAATACACTGATCTTCAAATTTTCCAAGGCGGGTTGCTTCAGACTTAATGAATTTTGTAATCAGAGAAAGCTAAAAAGATTAATTTAATCTTTTAAAAGTTGTGATAGACTGTTCTGGATTAGAGAGGAGCAGTAAAATGTCATCAGCATATAAAGCTATAGTATGTATCATATAGCCAGTTTTGATCCCCTCTATTTATGCATTTTCTCTAACAGAAATTACAAGAGCTTCAAGAACTAATGCAAATAACAGTGGTGACACCTTGCTAAGTGCCTCTTTTCAAAATCGAGGGGGGGCGAGAGATCACATGCCGTTTGTATGAACTGAGGCTTGAGGTGCTACATAAATTATCCTTTTAATGAAGTTGCCCCCAAGCCCAAAACGTCGAAGAATCTCCATCAGATATACTCTCTCTCTGCTTGATCAAATGTCTCCTCAACATCCACAAAGACAACCACAGCAATGTATTGAGTCAAGTTGCAATAGTGGGTAACCGCAAGCTGCACGCTAACAGTCCGTACGGACAACCCTGATGACAAAATTTGCATCACATGCACCGCGAAGAAACACGGAAAATGGAATATGACCTAGGCTCGAGGAAGTGTGGAGAAACCCACGCATTTACAACATGTCTCAAGAAGATAGAACAGAAGCAAAGGCAGATTGCTCGTTTGCCGCGGTGTTGGTGTTGCGCGCTTCCACTTTTGCTTAAGCTTCATTTTAGTTTACTAAGCTTCATTCGGACTACGAGGACAACACCTGCCCTCTGGTGGTCTACTGGAATATTTTCACCGCTGACCGTGAATGGCCAGGACCAGAAGCGTACCGACGCTTCTAAATGAACACATAAATGTAAGCTTACTGTTGTGTCTTTACCTGACATTCACAATCTTAACGAATTGTAGGCAGATATAAGACATGGAGATGGGAGTATGCCTACAATTTAAAACTTTACTTCAAATTTACTTTTACTTTCATCATTACAGGAGACCTGTATCACATAACAAAAGATGGAAACAGATTCACACAATAAGAAAAAAATACAAATATTCTACATTCTTCTCCACTTAGATCAAATGTTCAGCTAAACAACATCTCTCAGTGAGGACTAACTACTTGCGGAATTGCTAGGCTACTAATTATACACACTAGCTGACCATTACTTTACTTCACAGTCTCTCAAGATTAAGCCGGTTGAGATGGCTTCTCACTCTAGTAGGATAACTTCTGTCACGAAGATCTGGAGAGACCTACTTTGGTGCAGGTGACAGTGAGTCAGTCACAGGTGGGTGTGGCAACTCCTCTGAGGACAACTCAGGTACAGCAGGGGGTGCACTCATTACATCCGACTGGTCTTCAGTTACAGACACCTGTGATCTTCTCCACTGATTAACATGCCGTATCCAGACAACACCAGTGGAGACCTCCAAAATGTATATTAACTGACTCTACCAATGATCCACTTCTGATCACCTCTGTAATCTTCTGCTAAGACAGTGTCTCCAATAAACAGGTGTTGAGTCTTGGCATTGGAATAACACTCCATTTGCCATACCTGTTTTTCCTGTACACCCCAGCTAATTTTAGGCCATAGTGGATCAAGGTGGGAGCACAGAGATCAACCAAAGAAAATCGATGGTTGATGTCGTCACATGACCAAGTCATTCGCAGACTTTTATAAAATTGAGTTTTCCCTTGTGGGGAGACAACAAATGTCACCACAAGGTAAAAAATATCAGATTTTCATTAATGTTTCACACACACACACACACACACACACACACACACACACACACACACACACACACACACACACACACACACACACACTTTTGTATTTCTAACTTTGTGGGGACCTATTTATTTCTAAAAGCCTAACCCTAATACTAACAATGACAACCCTAACCATAAGTAGCCCACCAAAATATGAGACTTTTGGCTCTTTAGGTTTTTTGATTGCATTCACAGATTTTAATTTTAAACTTTAAAATGAAAAAAAAAAAGATTTTAAACTGAGGTAAAAAGTAACAGGTTTTCATTCCTCATAGGGACATTGTGTTCCCACAATGTGATAATAATCATGGCCACACATAAGCAGAGTGTCAGTCAGTACCTTTACTCAGCATTTTCTTTGATCCCTGTTTTTTTCTGTGTATGACCATTCGCTCTCATTTCTTCTCTTTGCTTTTTATTCAGCTTGTAATTCTTGTTTGGTTGCCTCTTGGATTGCTTGTACTGGACTATGAACCTTCTGCTTTTTTTGCGACTTTGATTCCTGATTATGTTTTGGCCCTGTTACCCAAGTGCTGGATTTCCTGGTTTTGACCCGTAGCGTGTTGCTGACTTTCCTCATTCTCTGTTCAATAAAGCATTCTTCTCTGTAGCTGGATCCATCTCTGAGTAATCATTACAGAAATAGAAATATAATTTTTGACTCAGTAGGGTTGTGATCAAGGCAAACTTGTCTGTGTGTAAACAGAATATCAACCACAGCACGCTGCCATCGTCACGATAAGCACTATGAAAGCAGGCTACCCTGCAGGATAGAAGAAGATATCGTCATTTTAAATCCTCCATTTATACGTTTTTATGTGTCCCCATTGACACCCTAGTGTTCATGGTGTGATAATTGCCTTTGTGAATCACAACTTGCCAGATATCTGAGCTGCCATACAGACTGAGAATCCATCAAACTTAAATGAAAATACACAACAGATTAGCCCGCTCGTTTCAAGCAGTTTTGTGTCCGGACACGCTAAAGCTGTCTGGATTTTTTTTTTACAACTCACTAATACACTGGATGCTGGAAAATTGGATGCTAGCTGCACATACCTCACCATCATAGGCAATACATTTTCCATTTCACAGCTAAAAATCAGAATGTACGAGCACATACAGAACTGAAAAAAGACGCAGGCAGAGCAACAACAAGCCTTGGCCACAACTGTGCAAATCTAACTCACTAGTGATGCAACACGGTGTGGGTGTTGCAGTTTCTGGGGAAATGATGCGACTGGGGGACGAAGCCTCAACAGACACCTGTAAATAGCCATATGTTTTTGTCCATATAAAGGACGTGTGTGTTAGACAGACCGACTAGACTCTATGGTCCAGCTCTCAAGGCTTTACAGCTCCGCACATTTTGGTTGGAGAGCATAATTGTGGTTTACTTGGTTTACCTTATCAACAAATCCAAAGACTGTTAATAAAATTACCCTGTTCCATCCTCCAATACCTACGCCCTATGCATCTTTTCACCATCATGAAGAACCAGTCCTTCATACAATTCATTTTAATCTTACTAGAGACCACATACCAAGGGGTTGTTTGCATTCAAAACTTTATTCAGCATTCAGTCTGGAACTTCAGTCTCCAAACATTACAACACATTGAAATAATCATTAGCACAATATTATGTTTTTACCATGAGCAGGTAATAAGTAAAATTAACAACACACATTAACGAGGTTAAACAAACTTGGGTAATATGATATAAAACACAGAAACAAGGTAAAAACCTTGACTGTGTATGTTTATTGGTAGAATACCTAGATTTACATTCACGAGAATCACTCAGCTTCACTGACATGTATGGATTTTAGCTTAATTGCGACACATATGTGCTGTTCTGTAGAATTTTTGAAATGGTTGTCATAGGAACGGACCACCACTCCAAAGTGGCTGCAATTTCCATGGCAACTGAGCACCAAGAAGGTGCATGAAAGGGTCAAAACACTAGGTTGCCTTGAAAACTTCAACAGAGTGAAAACGGGGCCGCCTGAATGCTGGTTATGGCTCTACAGCATTCTTGGACATCTTTCTGTTGAATTTGCTGGTGAGATCTTGCACCCAGGAGTCGGTCGACCTGGCACACAACTTGTAGCCCCGAGGAGTGGTGAACCTGCCAGGGGGGAGAGAACAGAGAACAGGGTCACAAAGGCTGCTTGCCTACAAACTGCAAGCCATCCACTGCCCTACAATGTACAGAAGACATTGTTTTTCTGGAATTTTTTCCTCACTCAGCTCTTTCAAACTAGCAGAGCTGATTCAGGTGCTGGTGGACTATGAGGCCCACTAGAAAACTGTTACAGATAGTAACAAATAACCCTGAGATGAAATAGCACAGTTTTAATCACATTAATTAACCAGAATTAAAAACAAAGGCAACAATACACTGGCCTACCAGACACACCACACATCAATGAGGGAGCCAACTTTTACAGCAGAACTTTATCACTGTTGCAACACACAGACACACAGACACACTGACAGACAGACACGATATTAGCACGGACTTACACCACGCCGCTGTTGGGGCACTGCTGGCTAGTCTGTCTGTAGCTGGTCACCTGTGAGAGCTTCAGCGGCTTCGCCACGAAACTGAAGCAGCAGCTCTTTGGTCCACTAGCCATGCGCAGACCTGCAACACACACAGCTATGGGTCAAGCAAAGCACACTGAGGCGTGGCTTCATAACTGAGCTTACTGTCATCATGGCAGGAGCAAGGGAGTTGCTAAAACATCCCAGTGACAGTAAGGCAGAGAACTTCATAAATAAAATAATAATACATAATAATCCATCCATGTTTCACACCACTTATTCCATACAGGGTCACAGTGTACATCATCATCATCATCATCAATTCCACACTGTTTCTCCTGGTTAAGAAGCAGTATGCCAAGCAGGTCAGAGCAGTCCTCTTTTTTCAACAGATGTTCCCCGGATGTCCCCAAGCCAGCTGAGAATCTAATCCCTCCAACTTGTCCTGAGTCTGTCAGGGGGCTTCCACCCATTGGGACAAATAAAGTGATATTCGCTTATACTGTTCAGTAGCTATCAGGTAACACAGCGCCTACATGACGATTACAGACTCAGGGACAAACTAAGTGATTAAATTCCATTGGTTTACCAGTATTCCATACAGACAGGACCAAAACGAGAGAAAAACAGTGATGATCCTCAACCCTCCACCTCCAGCGGTCTTTGAGGCCCACCTTCTGTAAGCATCGCGGCACTGAGCAGGAGCACGGCCACAGGGAGCAGCAGGCGGGCAGCGGACATGTCGACTCCGAACGTGAGCGTGGGTGTCTTGTGGATCGTGGTGCTGTTGGGAGAGTAAAGACTTGTGCGCCTAGAGGTCTGAGGATTTGCTCTAAGCCGTGGAGATTTATACACCTTGCAGTGACGCAGGGAAGACCCCTCCATCAGGGGAAACCCCACGTCACACAACTGAAACTGGGCAGTGTACGTGGGGGTGTTCTTTTTGGGGCGGGTGGGCGGGACAGTCCGGGGTTGAAGCTTCGTGCTTTTTGCCTTCACCTCTTTGTTTGTGCTTTGGTGATGTCATTAAAATTAGCGTCAGCACACCAAAGCCCGTCTGAAAGTGTTCTCTCGCTTCCCTCTTTTGGTACTGCTTTCATAAAGCAGTCAGTACCCTTTGAACTGAACTTTCCAAGCGCATCAACATACACGCACGCACACACACGCACACACACACACATGCACACGCACACACGTGCTGACAGACACCTGGAGATGCGATCCCCTTTAACGAGAGCACCACTTTCCAGACATGTTCCTAAACACAGTACAGAAGGACAATGTTGGCTCGTGTTTATTTCCAGTCACAAGTGGAAGTTTCCACAGTTGAAGCAGTCAAACAGCAACCTAGGCGTTGGTGCTGCTGTTGTTGCTCAGCTTTGCTCCTGAGAGGGAGAGCACTTAACAATGACAGAGATTCTGATACAGATAACAGATGTCAAGTACTGTAAAGAGCTGACATGCTGTTTCCTAAATGTGTGTGGGCCCAACATTTCCTACAGTCACAAATGTTTTTCTTTTTCAGACAGTGTTTGGAACTGCTTTCACTTTTTTTGTCAGTCAAACCTAAAAGGTACCCAGTCAAACTGAGACAATGTTATTTAATTACTAGCGAGGGTTATTTAATTAATTAAAATCTTGTCCTGGTCGCGGATGAAGTAAGAGTCTATGTCATGTGACAGCCATTACAAAGACTCTCTGCTCTCCAGGCACAGATTTAGGCTTGAGCGAGATGGGCAATCACCCAGGCTGGCATCGGTGAACGGGTGGCATGGAATCTCTCCCGCCCTCCCTCTCAAGGTGGCAAGTGAGCCAGGACGACCATGGTGGCTCTCCCTATGATGACTTACAGCCTGCAATGACAGGTGTGACAGCATGCTCCTTGGTTTTAGTTAACAGCTGGGAACTACAGTTCTTGCCTAGAAGTTCTGGTCATCATTCCTGGAGAAGCCAACCCTCCTATACTAGTATATGTGGAGCCATTGTATGTTATATTCATATAGATCATCACCCCTCCCTCTCTTGGAGCACATCTTACATGTCTGCACACCCATGGTACAAAACCATGCGATCATCAAGATAGTTAAGCAATAGCTGGACGAGGCTGAAGCAACACTGAAGGATTGTTTAGAGTGAATTGACAGGGAGGTGCTTTGTGAACCTCATGGGGAAGACATGGATGGACTCACACACTACATAACAGACTACATAAATTTCTGTGTGGAGCACACAGTGCCCTCTAGGAGGTTAAAGTGTTTCTCAGACTACAAACCATGGATCTCCCCTAAACTCAATGCTCTATTGAAGGGAAGAACTAAACAGAGAAGAACTGCAGGGGGTACAGAAGGAGGTGAGAAGGAAGATCAGGGAAGGCAAGGCGGCCTACAGAAAGAAGACAGAAAACAGAATGCAGCAAGGGAATGTGTTTGAGGTGTGGAACAGGATGACACACATCACAGGGCTGATGACTACCAACAGCAGGCTGCTGGCAGGAGATGTTATGTGGGCAAATGAGCTGAATCTTTTCTTCAACAGATTTGACTCACCCCCTACCCCCCAGACAATGACTCTGCTGCCTGCACAGACCAACCAGTCCACCCCTCCCCCTTCTCACCTCTTGCTGACACCTCCTGTTTCTGACTTCCTCCTAACCCACAACTCTCAATTAAAACAGATCAGGTGAGGAGAGAGCTCAGGAAGATAAAGTCAAAGAAGGTTTCAGGCCCAGATGCTATCAGCTCGAGTGTCCTCAAGATCTGTTCTGATCAGCAGTGTGGGGTAGTACAGCACATGTTCAACCTGTGCCTGAGTCTGGCCAGAGTCCTGACTCTGTTGAAAACATCCTGCATGGTGCAAATGTACATCCCAAAGCACTGAATGACTACAGACTGGTGGCTCTGACATCGCCCCTGATGAAGACCTTTGAGGGGCTCATCCTTGCCCACCACTGACACCTGGTGAGCCATTTAATGGACCCTCTGCAGTTCGAATACCAGCTACACATCAGGGTGGAGGGGTTCTTTGACTTCTGTTTTTTAAACACCATTCAACCAACACTACTGAAAGCAAAGATGGAGAGGGGAGGGCTTGACTATCACTAGGTGGCCTGGATTATGGGTTACCTCACCAACAGACCACAATATGTGAGGCTACAGAACTGTGCGTCTGATGTGGTAGTGGTACATCGCAAATGACAACGAGAGAGAATACAGAGAGGTGATAAAGGACCTTCTTGACTGGTGCCAGGGCAACCACCTCCAGCTCAGTCCAAATAAAACCAAGGAACTGGTGGTGGTTTTGATGGGAGTCATCAACACCCAGCGATCCCAGTGAACATCCAGGGAGTGCCTGAGGCTGTCAGGTCTTACAAGTACCTGGGAGTCCACTTGAAAAATGAACTGGACAGGATTCATAACACTGGTGCCCTCTACAGGAAGGGTCAAAGCTGACTCTGCCTACTGAGGAGACTACGGCCCTTTGCAGTTCAGGGAGCACACAAGACCTTTTACAACTCTGTAGTAGCCGCAGCAGTCATCAGCAGCAATTATGTGCAGAAACAGTGGCATCACAGCGGCAGACAGGAAGAAGCTGGACAGACAGATCAAGAAAGCAAGGCAGGTTCAGGGGTGTCCCCAACCCACCCCCTACAGGAGACCATAGGGACCCTGACTAGCTCCTTCAGCGACTGACAGCGGCACCCACGATATCTGAAGAAACACTACCGTAGATCCTTCTTTCCTGCTGCCATCAGACTCAACAACAGCAACAGCATTGCAGTCTGGTGGGCCTGGTTACGGATATTCTAGTGTGAGCTATTTAGTTCTACATTTAAAAGACAAGCTATACGGTTTATGCATACTCTTGATTTAAAGTAAAATTATAGATTATGTAAGACCACTGAGAAGTGCTGTAATACATTAGACTACATCTCCAGTTTGGCAAAACATATGTGGTGAGATTAATAATGTTTGTGATAATTTGGTTCAGGGACAGATGAGATGACACTCTAGTTAATTTTAGAAAGTTCTTACTTGCATTTGTTCTATTTGTACTTTGTTCTTAGGTTTTGGATTACTGTGTTAAATATTCATTTCTTTACATACTTCTACTTTTCTTTTGGCTGCTCCCATCAGGGGTCACCACAGCGGATCAGCTGTCTTCATCTCCTCCTGTCCTCTGCATCCCAGTCTGTCACACCAACCACCTGCATGTCCTCTCTCACTACATCCATAAACCTTCTTTTTGGCCTTCCTCTTTTCCTCTTGCCTGGCAGTTCCATCCTCAACATCCTTCTCCCAATATACCCAGCATCTCTCCTCTGTACATGTCCAAACCAACGCAATCTCACTTCTCTGGCTTTGTCTCCAATCCATCCAACCTGAGCTGATCCTCTAATATACTCATTCCTAATCCTGTCCATCCTCGTCGCACCCAATGCAAATCTTTAACTCTGCCACCTCCAGCTCTGCCTCCTGTCTTTTCGTCAGTGCCACCGTCTCCGGCCCATATAACAGCTGGTCTCACTACCGTCTTGTAGACCTTCCCTTTCACTCTTACTGGTACCTGTCTGTCACAAATCACCCCTGACACTCTTCTCCACCCACTCCACCCTGCCTGCACTCTCTTCTTCACCTCTTTTCCACACCCTGTTACTCTGAACTGTTGACCCCAAGTATTTAAACTCATCCACCTTCGCCAGCTTTACTCCCTGCATCCTCACCATTCTGCTGTGTTCCCTCTCATTCACACATATTTATTCTGTCTTAGTCCTACTGACCTTCATTCCTCTCCAGAGCATACCTCCACTTCTCCAGGGTCTCCTCAACCTGCTCTCATCCGCAAACATCATAGCCCAGTTACTCTGAACTGTTAACCCCAAGTATTTAAACTCATCTTCATTTCTTTACATATTTAAGCAGATAAAGTTGTTTTGAGAAGCTGTCTTTACCGTTTCTTGCATATACAAGCTACAAAATAAAATGCTATGACTGCACAGATAAAACACATTCACAGCTTATTTGATTTACATCACATGAACATTTCCATGGGTTACAAAATCACAGAACAGCATATGTCAATCTAACTGCAGTGAAAATGGTGAGATGTGTAATGGATAACCTGCATTTTTAAGGTGAAAAGCCAAAGATGAGAATGTTGAGAGTTGGGGGGAGGGTGCAGGCAAATTTTTTTTGTTTTGTTACAGCATATGCCAAACTGACATTTTACACCTCATGGCCATGAAACACCCGTAACTGCTGAACGCTGTGAGTCTCACAGGTAAACCATGTGACTTGAGATGTAGGCAACAGTTGCTTGTTGATGAAAGCATTAGAGCATATTTTGAACAAACCTGAATATCTAAAATACTGTATGTTGAAATATTAAGAATAAAATTTGCTACTGAGGAGCATAGCTTGGCATTGTATTGCTTTCTATTATTGAAAGCTTCAGAAGAGGTATTCATATGTAATGAAATGTATTTAATATGTATTTGTATGCAAGCTAATGGGGGGCATGGGGGCTCAGTTGTTAGCCTTGTCCTTCCAGCATTTGGGGTTGAGTTCTAACCTTCCCTCACCGGTTTGGGGAATTCTCCTTGTACTGTGAGGGTTTTCCCCTGCAGTCCAAATACATGCCATTTAGGCTAATTGGCACGCAAGTGAGTGAGTGTGTGTACATGCCATGCAATGACTGTGTCCCATCCTTACTGTACCCCAGCTGTGTGCCAGATGCTGCCTGGTATAAACCAAAAGTCTCCTCTATAACCCTGAACAGGATGAGCAGTAAGATGATGGACGTGAAATAATATACTCTGATATTTTTTCCACCCTTTTAAATATATTTTCTTTATACATCCAGTTAATGGCACAGAAAACAATATTGTGAATGACATCGCCATCTCTTTTCACCTTTTTGTATTCCATTATTTTAATTAATGAGATTAGTCCCATTGAGATTTAACTGTCACAAACAGGACACAAGTCAAGTCATTTATATAGTACATTTAAAAGACAGGCAAGTGGCAACCAAAGTGCTACACAATAAGATCAACTACATAAAATAACATTAAAACAATTAAAGATGTACATAAAGTAAGAGGGTATAAGCCCAGCAAATAAATTAAAACCAGAGATAAAAGAAAGACTACAAGGTTAAAACCATTGAGAGAAATAACAGCCAAGTCAGAATAAAACAAGACAGAACAGACAGCCGATTACAATCTTTAAAATGCCTGAGAAAATAAATAGTTTTAAGTCAAGTTTAAAAACCTATCGAGTCTGGGGGATAATTTTATAGATAAAGGGAGACTGTTTCAGAGTCTTGGAGCAGCTACTAAAAAGGCCTGGACACCTTTAGACTTCAGACGAGAACGTGGGACATCTAAGAACACCTGGTCAGAGTATCGTAGGGATCAAGCATTAGAGTGGAGACCGATAAGGTCAGAGATATAGCTAGAAGCCATGCCATGTAGAGCTTTAAAGACACATAGTAAAACTTTAAATTCAACTCTGTTTCACAGGCAACCAGTGCAATGAAGCAAACACAGGAGTAATGCTCTCTCTTTTCTTGGTATCTGTCAGGAGTCTCGCAGCAGCATTTCGGACCAACTGCAGATGTGACAAGCTCGACTGTCAGATTCCAAGGTAGAGAGTTACAATAGTCAACACGAGATGAGAAAAGCGTGAATGACTATTTCCAAATCCTTAAGACAATATGTTTGAGTTTCGCTATATTCTTAAGTTGAAAAAAAGCTACCACAGACCACTGAGTTCATATGCTTATCAAATGTAAGAGCAGAATCAAAAATAGAATCCAAAACATAGTCATAGGCAACGGCCTAAAGTGCGGGAAAGCAATCAGAACAGCAACCAACTCCAAGGGGGCAATAGGCAAAAATAGAGAACACGCAAAAATCATACATAGCTGTGCTTCATAAATTAGCCAAATGCTCAGTATGAAAACACACAAAATCTCATAATGAGGCTGATTGCACACTTGGCTGGGTATAAGAAAGGCCCACTAAACGAGACACAGCTAATCAGCATTCTGGTAGTGATGATCTGGAGTAGGTTGGGTGTGGCTGGTTAAGCTGGGCCATGACATTGACATCTTTTTAACAATACAGACCTGGCCAAAATAGGCAGCAGCAAAAAGTTTCAGGCACAAAAATAATAATTAAAAAACACTTAAAACAAATCGCTGGTCATTAGTATGGAATTAAAGTTTGGCCGTGATCTGTCATATAGATGTGGATACCCATGAATGAGCTCGGCCTGCTTTGTCTCACAATCATTCATTTTGTTTCGCAGAACTGTGATCGGGTTTGCGACCGACTTCATAACACGATCGGACCAGTTGTAGAGAGTGGGTGGTCTCAGCAAGGGAAACGGTGAACACCAAAATTCCGATTGCCTGCCTGCTGAAGATGGAGTGCTCATCACTCTGCGTTTTTTTGGCAGGGCGCGTTGAATGTCATTTAAACAATATCTTTTCCTCTTTTTTGTTTTTGATCGAGGTGTCAGACATAGGGGTGGAGCTAGGATTTTTTTTAAAGGGGCCACATTTAACACAGAGGGGCCACGTATATATCCAACATGAAACACTGTATACTTGTGCTTTAAATTCTGTCATTCTGTATTTCTTTTGTCCATGGCATACTTGCCTATACCACTTACTGACGTGTATTTTAATATCAGATTTGTCTATGTGTAGTTATATGTAGTTAATATCCCCGCTTTCCAAAACAGTTTGTCATAGCCATCAGACTCGAGAGATTTAGATTGCAGGGTCATGCAAGACAGAAGTGAATTAGCCCTTTACAGCCTTCTAAAGCCTTGATTGATTCTCAGCAGATTACCAAATTAGTGAACCAAGAAGCACTGACAGTGGATTAACATTTAAAGATAGAAACAGGAGATTTTCTAAGTTTAATACTTGACCCTGTAGTGAATGATTGCCTATGAATCATCGTCAGGTAACTTAAACACCTTCTGGGGCATTGTAGAATTAGGTGTGAGATGATCCACTTAATTAATTAATGCTGGATGTGAAGATGCAGACGTTCTCATGGGCAGAGTTTATGTTTCCTGTTTAAGACACTAAAGGTTAAGGGTCATATGAGCAGCCCATTACATAAAGCTACCAGCTTTGCATGGTTTGACATGAGTGGTGAAGGGCTCTGCCGTTCATGAGACCTGATTGCAAACTTGGAATGGCCTTTGATGGCCACGCCTTCGCACAGAAACTTTCTGCAGGTCTGGACTGTACTGGACATCCGCAAAAATCAATTCATTATACAAAACTGCATTTTGAAAATCTAGAAATGATGTACGAGTCTTTTTAATTTAAGTGAAGCTTTGTCATAAACATATTTCTAACCATTCAAAAATAAAATGGAGAAACATTCACAGTCCGGGCATTTGACAGCAGTGAACAAGAAATTAAATCTTATCAAGATTTCTGCATCCTAATTAGTTACAAATAAGTCATTTCTTGATTTTTAGGGATTTTACCCATGAAAAACCCAAAGGCATAGGTGTACAAATGAGTTTTTTGTTTCGCTTTCATAAACTGTTGTCAGTATCCCCCATCATTACATGTTTTCCCCCGGCGCTGTGATCATGCTGCTGCTTGATCATTCACAAGAAGGGAACCGCTTCACTGTTACAGTGACTGGAGTGAAGACTTCAACACTCTGCTGGTCCCTTTAACTCACCACTCATAGGTAAGGTCCTATTTGGTAGCTTATTTGGTTATTAAGGTAACCCAAAGTCCTCTGATGTGATATAAATGGCAGGGCACAGAGGATCACATGCGAGCTTCCTCCGAGTGAGCAGCCGTGACCTTGTGGCTGGTACATGACCCATGTGCCCTGAAATGTGCCTTTGCCTTGGTGGCATTGGTTAACCACAAGTGTGTGCCAGCGAGGGAGGAATAGGGAGGTGGGGTGCTGAGCAGACACCAGAACAGAAAGAGGAACTTCCTGTCACAGCAAAACAGCTTAACGGAGAATGTCAAAAACAGTCTCATGATGTCGGTGCAATGGACACATTTTTGTGGAGACGACACTGGCAGTGACATTTTGGGAAGCCAATAAAACTTGGCTGGGCTCCACATATAACTGACCTTTTGTTCACAAACTCGACTTTCAGTCATGTCTCATTTAAATACCAGATGTACATTTAGGGAGAAAAAAAAAAACCTAGCAAAAATTTAGAGTGAATTTCCTTATGACTCAAGTGTTAAACTAATAATTAGATGATACACTAAAATAACTGCAGTATATGAAAACAAAAACCACAGTAATTTCCCTATTATGTGTTTCCTCGCCCGCCTCAGAACATGAAGGGTATTAATAGAAAGCAGAACAATGAGTCATAGAAGAAACATGCACATGCCACTCTGGCCCCTTGCAGAGACAACGCTTTCCCTCTCCTATGTGCCTATTGCATTAACCACCTCAACCCCCCCTCTGATTCAATGCTCTGAGCTGGTTGTTGCAGTTAAACCAAATCCTTTGATTTCAGTGCCTCATACTTATACAGAGCCTGTGATTCGTGGATGGTGTAAATGACATTGTGTGATAAAACAGGATTGTAGCCTCAGAATGCTAAAAGACTCTGTGACCTATGGTGTTCCTTAATGGCTTGTCCCCAGTATGGTTTTACACTCCTGTGTGTAGAAGCATATCCAATCAGCAGGTAAGGTAGCCCAGCAGCTATTTGTCCGATCCCAGGGTCAGCAGCAAAAAGCCAAATGAGCGGTGATGGCACGAGTATTTCCCAGAATGCCTAGTATCTATGATCTACGTGGGATACTACTCATATTCCACCCAGGGAAGCTGCTCACTGGCCTAGCAATGGAACCCAACTGCACAGCCCATCCCAAGAGGGGGCTCACTTTTGTCTCATTCTGTTTACATTTTCACAACACTGTTGCAATGATCTCTGGTCAATTTTGTGTTGTTCTGATAATATCAAGACTTGTCTTTACTCTGAGCTAACTGACATGTCTAGGCTTCGGTATCGAAAGAGTTTTCCCACCCGCTGATTAAATAAATAACCATAACACAACATAAAACCCAGTTTGTTGTTCAGGGACAACACATCACTTAAAACGTGCTTCATGTTCGGCATGTTTGGTCTACCTGGCTCCGCGACCACTAGGTTCAGTTTCACTAGCTGACCAAATTCAGAAGCTGCACATCAGCCTGTTTGTTCAGGCTAGTTCAGGGACTAATTTTTTACATTTACCAATTCGTTAACACAGAAGCTGCATATGAGCCTGTTTACCTAAACTAGGTCAGGAACTGGTACAGATTGTCTGATCACTTCAGCTCAGAGGCTGGCTCACCTTGTCAACGTGTCTGACTATGCTAGCGAAACAACGTCCTGGTCGGTTTATTTGAGTGAGACGTCTCAGGTACCGTTTTTAGTACGGTTTGTCCGATAAACTCTACTCAGAGGCTGTGCAGTAATTTAATACTGTTTTCTACAGCATAGCTGGTCACCTCCAGTGTAACTGACTAATCCTGTCCAGTAATCGTAATAACACCACAAAGAACTCAGCAGAGCTAATGATTTCAGACAGAAATGAATTAAGCAGAACATAATCTGGTCACTGGGCAGGCACAACACCCATAAAAGAAAATCCAATCAAAGTATAGAGATTAAGCTACTGTCATGCCCTGGTTCCCTGACTCCTCTGCTGCACCTGGTTGCTATGGTGATGCTTATTGCCTCGTTACGCACCTGGTGCTGGTTGCCTGGTTCCCAAGCCTATTTCCCTGTGTCAGCTCAGGGGGTGTCTTGAGCTGGAGGGTGCCAGTAGTGGGTCCTGCTCAATCATATTGCCTCATGGGGGTAGTCTGAGTCAGTTCCTTCAATGCTTAGGTGCTGCGATGGTATGCCTCCCTGTCTCAGTGGCTGGTATTATTATGCTAGTGTATTGCCAAGCGTGATCCAGCCTATGGAGTCCCGAGTCACCCCGATCTATGGGTACTTGGTGCCTATGGATGGACAAGCCTTTCCCTGTTCATGCCAAAGCCAGGCCTCACCTCACCGCTCTGGCCTGTCGTGTATGTCTGTTCTCCTCTGTTGATCCCCGTTCATGTTTTTCTATGTGGTGTTGCTTTTCCAGGCACCGTCCTCGTAGAGTTGCATGTTCCCGGATGCTCTCTTGAGTTGTGTCATTCCTGATGTTCCCCACTGTGACAGCTACAGTAATTGGTCAACTGATTATACAATGCGCAGACAAAAATAGATAGTCAAAGTAATCTCCAGCAGTACATGCAAGAGCCACCTGGCTTACAGACTACTCCGTAAGAGCTACACGTAATAAGTATGCCCATCACAGAGTCCCATGTGAGAACCCTTGCAACCGGCAAGACCACGCTGTCCCCCAGACTGATACGAGACTTGTCCTTTTACCTATTGTTCTACTCGGACTCATTAATTTGTCCTGCCTGGTGCTAGCCTGAGGAGGACAGGCTTCCCCTTTGAGTCTGGTTTCTTCCTCTTGAGGGAGTTTTTCCTTGCCGCTGTCGCCTTTGGCTTACTCTCTGGGGACTGTGGGCCCGGGACTATGTAAAGCACTTTGTGACCGCGCTCCATGTTAAAAGCGCTATATAAATAAAATTGAATTGAATTGAATTGAAATTCTTTCCTAATATCCGTCCATCCATTTTCTTATCACCTATACTAGTCACGGTTGTAGTGGAGCCCGTAGCCTATTCCAGGAAGCGCAGGGCAGAAAGCTGGGGGGATGCCAGACCTGTCTCTTTGAAACACGCACACATATACTGGTCACTTTAGGATAAACACCATTCTCATGCTGAGTAGGACATTGCTTTGCTCCCAGAACAGCCTGAATTCTTCATGGCATGAATTCAACAAGGTGCTGGAGACATTCCTTCAAGATTCTGGTCTATGTTCACCTGATTGCACCATGTAATTGCTCCCAGTTTGTAGGCTATTTATTCATGTTGTGAATCTCCCATTCCACCATATTCCAAAGGTGCTCTACTGAACTCAGATCTGGTGATTGGGGAGGCCATTAGAATAAACTTAACTCATTGTCATATTCATTGAACTAGTTTGAGATGAATTGTGCTTTGTGGCACAGCACATTATCCTGCTGGAAATAGTCATTGGCTAAATTGGGGCTATAGATAAATATATATGGTCAGCAACAATACTCAGAAAGGCTATGACTTGATACTTGATTGGTACTAGACAGCCCAATGTGTTCAAAACACCCCACATCATTACACAGTCAACTATCTGGAGTAATTGGGTAATGAATCCATTTGTGGAGTTGGAGAAACTACAGAGGCAGGTTAAGGTGGCGAATCAGGGCAGACTTTACTGAGGGTTTCCATGAGGCAGGACCAGGGCACAGCAAGAGATGAGAACGTGAGGGACTGGGAACAGGCCTCAGGCGAGATTACTAGCTAGAACTTCAAGTAGACTTGAACTGCGGTATCTGTGAGGGAGACCACTGGAGCCATGGTCAGTTCAATGACTGAACACAGGCTGTTATGACTGAGGGAATTAAGTAGGGCTAGAAAAAAGGACAATTGGTAAGAGGCATGGAATGTGGTACCTGGTAACAGGTTTTTAGCGGTAAAAAAGCAGTTTGAAGATGATGCTGGAGTGGTCTCTGGTGGTGTGCGGAGTAGGTGGGATGACAGGACCGCCCCCTTCTATGACCAGCTTCTAGATAGTTGAGCCTGGTTCTGTTGCAGGTGGTGAATGTTGGGGATTAGAAATCAGTCAGAGATGAAGTGTGCTGGGATCCAGAAACATTCCTTCTTGTCATTACCATCCCAGTCCACAACATATTGGAAGCTCCATTCTTCATCCCTGAGGAATAACAGCCATGATGGATGGCGAAGATGGTTAATCTGTCATATACAGCAGCAATTGGCTTACAGTATAGAAGCTCAGGCCTGAAGCTGTTGCACTGCTGCTTTGGTGGAGGAAGTGTCAATGGCAGCTTCCTCTGAGGAGTATAGGGGTGGAGCATGTTGGGTATATTCCGAGTCACTTAGTTGCCCATGGGCAGCCAAGGCCACCAAAACAGGTCCTGGAGAAGTCAGATGGTGACATGTATGACTGTGGCCCACGAGGATTAAGGCGCTATCCCACTGGTGTTAGTAATATGTACAGCTTAACTGGAGAGTCTTGTTCATGCTGGACTTGGCATGCTCTGCTTGGGTGATGAGAGGCTCTCTGTTCTAGAGTAGGGCCACTATTTTAACCAGCAAGAGGATCAGTTGAGGAGAGGCCACCAGGGTGCTAACTGCTAGGAGAGGGGGTCAGCATTGGTGTTTCTGGAACCAGGGTGGTAGTCAAAGTAATACTGTACATACCAAACAGGAAGTACAGGAGCAACTGGGCAGCAGACTACTCAGTACAAACTACACATAGTAAGTGTGCTAAACAAAGAAACCCATGCGAGTGCCCTGGTTACCGATTCTCTGACCATTGATGACAGCACATGGAAGGGTGCTAATCTCCCCATACCATACAGGCACTCTGGTTACAAATTATAAGTATGCTACTAACACAAAACCATGCAAAGACTCTGCCTACAGAGAATCCCCCCCCCGCTATCTTGTGTACCTTTTCTTAAATCTCAGACTAAGTGTCAGGTGTCATCTTTGAATCTGTCAATCATTTATTTGGGGTTTTCTTGAAAATATGACAGTATAACCAAAGACAGATCATGATCCATATTGCCAATCAGAATGTCAGCAACAAGGTAACTGCCTTTTTTTGTTCTCACTGGGGGCAGAGCCTTCCAACAAGCAGCATTTCCCTAATTTGGTATATTTCTGTAATCATATGAACTACTGTTTTAAGACTGAGACCCCTGTAGCAGTCTCGCTGAGACCATTCAAATGAGACCAAACATGAATTTGTTCAGAACTTACATACATATAAACCAATGTCCCTTACAAATTAAGCATTTCATGTAGTCTAATGGGCAAGGAAGAGAGGGGGATGGTTTTTCAAGCTGACAGTGTCTGAGAGCCTTTCTGCAGGCTGCTTCTTGATCAGTGGGGATTGAGATAGGTCCACCAGCTTCACTAGACTGGGTGGGTGAGCTCAGTTACACCAGAGTCTACTTGATAGCTCCCCTCCATGGGCGAAAACCAACACAGAACCAGAGAAGCCCAGGACAAACAATCCAGGAAGGGGGGGCAGCTACCTTACAGGCCAAAATGGGAGCAGGCGTAAAGAACCACATGAGCTAGTCAAAGGTGGTTTCAGCCTCCACCACTCAATGGAAATAACAATGAGCAAGTGAGCTATGTGATGGGTGTGGCAACTGTACTGTAACCAGTGGCGGTGGAAGTACATGAACCCCAGGAAGAACTGCAACTGCTTGATTGTGAATGGTAAGGACTAGTTAAGGACTTTGATGGGATCCATGGTAACTCCTGTGGAAACTCCTGTGGGACACTACATTCCCCAGAAAGGTAATGGTGGTGGCATGAAAGTGGCACTTTTTGACCTGAAAGTATTATCCAAGGGTCAGCAGACATTGATAAGTATGGACTGAGAGGAGATGTCATCCAAATAGATGAACATGCATGAGGATCTGGAGGACATCATTCATGAATGCCTATACCACTGCTGGACAATTTGCTAGCCTAAATGACATCACCTGGTACTTAGAAGTGATGAAGGACACCCACTCTTCACATTCTTGAATTCAGATCAAATTGCATGCTCTCCATAGGTCAGCTTTTGTAATAATGTAACTTCCCTACATGGTCTCAGTGGCAGTGTTTATCAGGGGTGAGTACCATTTCTTGCTAGTGATTTTATTTAGCTCTCATTACTCATTACAGGGACACAGCCCACCATCCTTCTTAACAAAGAAGCCCACAGCTGCAGGGGAGTAAAATGGCTAGATATGCTCTTCTTGCAGGGCGTCTGTGATAAAGACCTCCATTGTCATTTGTTTGAGCATGGAAAAAGAATGTAGGAAACTTTAGGGAAGTGCTCGTACCTAGGAGGAGGTTGCTTGCACAGCTGTACTCCAGGTAAGGTGGCAACATGGTGGCCATGTACTTGCTAAAACTTTCCTGGAGACCATGGTACTGTGGTGGAATTGTAGAAAGGTTGCTCTTCTCTGAGGTGCCCTCTGGGGGCTCTCGGGGTGCAGCCAGACAGAAGACGTTCCAGTGTAGCATCTGATCCATCCTCCTGGAGTTTTGTGGGTTGGGCTCCCAGAGCCAGGAGAAGCCAAGAATTAAAAGCATCTGTAGGGAGTATATAATGCAGACCCAGATGTCCTTAGTGTAAGCCCCACATCTGAGCTGGAGCGAGGAAGATTGGTGGCCCATTTGATTGGATCCCAGTAGCTGCCCTTCCAGGACATGAATTTGAATGGAATTCTCCAAGCATGTGACCAGAATACTGAAATGCAGTACCAGCATTTGGTTCAACAAGTTGCCAGAATTACCACTCCTCCTGCCCAGCTAAGCTGAGTGGTCAGGGTGAGGCAGCAGTCCGGCACGGGGAAAGACCAAAGAGCATTACTACCACATGAATCTGATGGGAGGAGGCTATTCCTGGTCCAGGACGGAGAGGGGTGTTGGTAGTGATCAGGCTGATCGCAAGTACAAGCATAGGCATTCCTACCTAATTGGAGTCCATCCTAATAGCATTAACTCCTCAGAAGAAGCAATGAGGAGTGCTACGGCTGGAGTTTGATTAGGACTGGGAGGTGAAATCCAGAAGGACTAGCAGGAACATCTGTCTTGTATCCAGTTGTCAGCTCTGATGGCCAGAGCAATGAGGCTCTCCAAATCCTCTCCCAGGTCACAAGACAGAAGTGTATCCTTCACCTTCTTTGATAGGCTGTGGTGGAAGTGGATGATAAGTGCCTTCTGGTTCCAGCTGGCTTCTCAGCCAAAATTCGTAACTTCATGGAGTAGTCCACAACAAAGCGGGACCCGTACTGTGGGTGGAGCAACCAGAAAGCTGCTACTTCCTCTAACATGTTGATTGAACACCCTCTTGAGCTCATTAAGGAACAAGCTGATGGTCACACACAGGGCTGGTGGTTTAGCACCATTGTAGCCCATGCCAGGACTCACCCAAAGAGTAGCACACACTTGATCTTTGTCCTGTGGTAAGGTTCAAAATACAAGGAACATTGTGTCAAGAAGGTTCAGCAATGAATGAGGTCATGGTTATATGACTCAAGTTCTGGAAGATCTATACCCAATGGGAGGGATTTTGGTTTGGTACTTGGTGTTATTTTGATTCACATTAGGCAAACCCTGAAAAATCTTCAGTCATTGTTTCACAATAGGATAATTGGGTGATATTTATATTTCTGAAATGCCAATATGTTGAATAATTTTAAGGTCTTATCTTTCATCATCAAACACGGGTTTAGGTAGGTTCATTGAACAAAATATTTACTGTCACACATACCAGTCATTTGCCAGTTTCAGAATTTGGTTGTATTAACTGTATTTTGGCTACATTTGGACCAATGTAACCACACATTATATTATGTTACTCCACATTAGCAAAATATTACTTTCAGATCATACTTAATACACAAGCTGTTTATACATGGATGAAATACATGGATGAAAAACCATTAAAATGCTCCAAAATTAACCTCTACACACTTTAGTTACACATACTTAAGGGATGTTAGCTGCAGCTCTCTCTGCTAAACTGATAACAGCACAGCTAGTAGGAGTTGATAAAAATCAAGGAACTCAATATGGGAAAAGAGAACCATGACCTGCCGATTTGGGAACACAAACCGGGGCAAATCCAAATAGATTGATTTCCAATTGTTCTGAATGCGTACCCTTAGTACTGTATAAAAATAAATCTTGCACAGGTGGCATGGTTTTGTATGACCAGTGCTCAGTGACTAATTCTGGAAGCAGTAATGCTTTATCTCATGATCATCCTTGGTCAATATCCTGTTGTACCAGCTGCTATACCCTTCTTTGTGATCATTTACTGTTCAGACACACTGCAACAAATATCCACTTTTTGCTTTAAAATTTGTTCTCTTTTAACTATGAGAGTTTTTACATTTTCCTCAGACTGTTTGTCATCTGTTTTTTCATTGGTAAGTGAAACCATGACAGCACATAGATTTGCGTACATTAAATTCTCATTTCACCTAGAATAAGGAAACCAATTAGCCTAATATGAAGTCATTACAGCAGGATTTTTGACCAAACAGTTTTCAGTAACAAGAAGCAAATGTCTGTGAGGACTTATTGTATATTTGTACAATAGGTGAAATCATCATCTATCAATATCCCATTTGACAAACGCATATATTTCATGAATACCTATTTCTGAAAACCATCAAAAATGCACTTTGTCATGTTTAAATTCATCACATTTCCCAAATTAGTAAAGTATATATCTATCTATCTGTTTGTTTGTCTGTCTGTAAAGCCACTTCTGGACTGCTGAATTTTCGAAACCTAGCATACCGCTGTTTCCTTCAACAAATATATTGCAAGGAAGTTATAAAGCATACATATAACATCTAGAATGCATTGATATCAATTAATACATTCAAAACTGGATAGATTTATTTTTCTTTGTTGACAGTATATTAAGTTGCATCTGTAATCTCTAATTCACAGATCTTAAAATTGCTATTGTTATTCCTTGACAGAAAGCATTCATCTAAGAAACGCAAAGAAGTAAATAAAAGTATGATTTTACTATTGACCCTTCAAGGTCGCAGATTGGTGTTTTTGCCATAAAACTTCTATTACTCATTCAGTGTTTCACATTACGAGCGTATGTGGACATGGATGAATTTAACCAACATTTTCTCCCCAAAATAGTTAATTTCCAATGTAATTACCTTCAATCCACATGATAAGTGGTTGGAAGATGGATGGATGGTGATTATTTTAATAATATTCATTAATTAATTATCACTATGACATTAACAATTAAAATAAAAATAAATACGCCCACAAGTATGCATAGCTTAAAAATAAATAAACAAACAATCCATTATGAACTTGGTGACAGCATGATACATGGGATGAAAGGAATTATTTAAAGATGGTATCATAAGGTCGAGTTACACAAAAAGAAACATTTACAGTTATGGAGTTTTCAAAGAGTACAATAGCCAGATATATCAAGCAAGAACAATAAAATTTCAATTCAATTTCATAAGAAAACTTACGTCAAGCAAATTACAAACACAGCTTCTGTATCAACAGAGTTGCATACATCTACATAATATAGATCACGTTAAAGGTAGCAATTGGAAATTTTGCTTACAGATTTTTTTCTCACATAGTTAATGCAGATGAAAATTATGTATCAAACTGTTAGTGAAGGTCTGTTAAAGCACTGGTTTACAGTATTCCTATTTGATTATTTCAGTTTTAATTATATTTGAGTCATATTAAGTATATATTATTAGGGTGATTTGTACATATTGCTTTGTTGATTTTTATCCACTCAAATGTCATGTTACAAACATTAAGCCTGATTAAACAAAATTTCTAATCATTAACCAGCTCATAATTATAACACTAACAAAGCCATTTTTCTTTTTAA
The DNA here is from genome assembly GCA_009936485.2 of Gymnarchus niloticus. Taxonomy (NCBI): domain Eukaryota; kingdom Metazoa; phylum Chordata; class Actinopteri; order Osteoglossiformes; family Gymnarchidae; genus Gymnarchus; species Gymnarchus niloticus. The sequence goes on along the minus strand of JAACJT020000064.1, from coordinate 1,157,153 downwards.
ATAAACCTTCAGTTGGAGCAGCCGCAGTAATATTGAACCTACAACATAGAACAGTCAACAGCACGAGGCTTCATTCTGAGTCTACAAGGGACCTGCGTGAAACAAATTTAAGAAGGTAAATGGATCCAGTGAAATCACCTCCAGTGCCAGTACAGACCTGCTTTAACCTATGCACCTCTATCACTGACCAACAGAGTTCTTCTCCTCAAAGTCATTAAATTTGAAAATTTGGGAGGGGGGGGGGGGGGGCAACACAAACTGAAGGAAAAGCTGGACCCACCCATATTTAGCCCCACTTTTTTCCCCCAGGAAAAAAAAAGTGCAGCATTTCTTTCAACATTCTCCA
>JAACJT020000064.1:1143955-1156707 GCA_009936485.2 Gymnarchus niloticus | reverse complement strand
GTCTGGCCTGATGTTGTCACCAGAACGTCACTGTCTGGTCTGATGTTGTCATTAGAACGTCACTGTCTGGCCTGATGTTGTCATCAGAACGTCACTGTCTGGCCTGATGTTGTCACTATCCATTGCTGTTTCTAACTTCTAGAGAGTTCTGCACCTAAGGATGGAGAAATGACCTCCACAAATGACGCTGGAGGAGGCTGCTCAGGAATCCTGGAGGCTCAGGTCTTGTCTCTGTGCCGCATGGTGACTGAGGAGGTGGCGACGTTCATCCGGCACACGCACGGATCCCACGTGGTGCGAACACTCATCCACGTCCTGGGCGGCTGTCTTGGCCCCGCCCAGACAGACACGTGCTCAGGTGCCGCTGTGCTCTTACTGTCATTCTGAGACTCTCACTGACAAATGTGGAAGTGTATTCACGTGTCACACACCTCAGCGTGTCAAATGGAGCCATGTGAAAAGGGTGTTGAGGTTCTGCCGTTCTAACTGCATGTTGTGGCTTTAGGACGTAAAGGTCAGAGTAGGAGCCCCCCTCTGACGGACTTCGAGGTCCCAGCATCCTTTGCTGGGGCGCTGAAACGCTTGTCGCTCTCTCTCATGGAAAACGTCCATGGTTAGTGCTCCCATTTCCGTCATTCTACCCTGTGCTCTCCGTGCTGTGGGTCTGCCATTTGGAGCAGCATGATATATGGTTACGTGATTATATGATTATAATATATGAATATATATGATTATAAATCAGTGTTGTCCATGAGCTTCAGCACTGTGATCGTACAGCATTAAGATTTGCCCTTAGCTGATCATTTAATGGAACACAGCACCCTCTATTGGATTTTATTTGCAAGCAGACAAATTCTACTCCAGCATGGGTCATTTTCGGTGATGTTAGACCCCGCCCCCTCGTCTTTCCTACCTCCCCAGTCTGTGTAACGGATGCCGGGGCCAGCGCTGTTCTCCAGACCATGCTGACTGTGTGTCATAGGAAAAGGTCCAAGCTGTGTAAGAGGCTCCTGAAAGGCATCGTGGGATACTTGACGTCGCTCAGCTCAGTTCCAGGAGTCAGGTGACCTCAGCTCCATACCGCTACATTATTCGCTGCATAAAGTGTGCTGTGACGCTGACAGCCGTGAGTTTGGTATGTCTGAGTGGCATGGGCTTTCCGTTAGGGTCCTCACCTCAATGGTACCTGCTGCTTACTGAGGACTCAGTCAGGCGCTTGATTAAAAAGGTGCTTAGTGCCTGAACATTACGGTTGACGAGGTTTACGGTGACATCCAAGACCAAGAAGCGCTTTGACTAAATTGTACTCCTCTTCATCTCAGTCCACTTCTGGTGTTCCTGAAAGACCAGGCCTCCAGCCGGCTTGTTGAGACGGTCCTCCAGCTGTCCCACAAGGCCTTGCTGCGCAACCTGTATGAAGACCACCTCCAGGACCAGCTGGTCAACTTGGCGCTCCACCCGATTGCCAACTTTCCTGTGCAGAGGCTGATCAGTGCTGTTGGCGGCTCCAAATTGGTATGCGGCTGGTGAAGCCTGCAGCTCAGTGACCACCTTATTCTTCAGAGAGTGTTGACTCTATTCAGTTCAGTTTTATTTATATAGCGCCTTTAACGAGAAGCACAGTCACAGAGCGCTTTACAGAGTCCAGGGCCCAGAGTCCCCAGAGAGTAAGCCAAAGGTGACGGGGCAAGGAAAAACTCCCTCAGGAGGAAGAAACCGTGTGAGGAACCAGACTCAAGAGGGAAGCCCAGACTCAAGAGGGAAGCCCAGACTCCTGTGGCCAAAACACCGGGCAGGACAGGTTCATTAATACGATATGAAACAACAATGAGGTAGAACAGTCAGATGGACAACACGTGTTGGAGTCATTCACCTACTTCCTTGAGTAGCTTTTTGAGGACTGAGGGCTGAGGTTCAGCTACCCTCATTTTCACAGGTCCCTGCTGAGCACTGACGAGGGGGGTGGTTGTTGCTCATTAAGTGTGCATAAAGTCTTTGTTCTCTCCAGTTTCTGAAGGTGTTTGATGAACTCAAAGTGGGCCTGGAGGCAATCTTGGCTGCTGGTCACATGGGTGTGATTGTCCAGCTGACAGAGAGCTGCGCGCAGAGGGAGGAGAGGCAAGGGGAGATGATGCAGCGCCTCCTGGAGGTGAGGCTGAATTGGTGCATTTCAAGATCCGGCTGGCCCTGGTCAGTATCAGTAGAGCTTAGTCTCTGCTTTTGGGCCTGCAATTAGACAAAATTAACGAGATTGTTTTACAGCTCTAATGTTTGAAATCATTGGCTCATCTGAGTTAATGAGCTTCTCTGAACTCTATAATCAGATAGTAGACAGTAAAAGATTTTTAAAGTCTTTTGTTATTAAAAAAATTGAACTTTTTCTGCCAGCTGTGCAAGAACACGAAATTTTAGTTATCTAACCTCGTCTTGCTCTCCTGTGCGACAAATATCCAGGTGAGTACACAGCCCCTGGAGCAGTTTTTGAGGTTAAGGGCCTTGCTCAAAGGCCCAACAGTTATCCGGGATTCGAACGGGCAACCTTCTTGCCTTAGTCTCAACCCACAGAGCCAGTCTGCTGCTGGTTTCTGTAAATCCGCGATACAGGACTGCCGAAACTCGCGTGCGTCATGTTGACACTGACTGCGTTTTGCCAGGCTTTCCACTGTGCCGAGCCGCCATGTCGACAGCCGTGCTGCCTCCCGCTCTTCCTGTCTTTGCTGACACATGAGGTGTACTACAGTGGAGAGACAGCAGAGGGCAACACAGGCACTCAGGTCTGTACTGCATGCAAAGCAGGAGAAATTTCAGTTTTGTTACTAATAACAGATTGTGTCTTACGTTCAGTGAAGTGGGAGGACACGGTTTTAAATAAATTTAGTATCTTTTGGTTATTCATGTGAAACTGTAAAAGCCTACAATTGTTGTGATTGAGAGGAGGAAAGTTAGGACTTTGGTATAAGAGGGTCCTGTGTTTTTTTGGCAATCCTTCTTTTGTAGTAATGCAAAAAAGTGTTTGGATTTTTCACCTGAGAGTGGCTGGCATATGCAGTTTGCGACACATGAAGAATGTCTTTTTGGTGTGTGTCTGCTGATTCTCTGTGTTTTGGAGGCTCTTTCAGCTGGCCTTGGTTGGCCAGCCTGGATCAGTGCATATCCCACTTGATATTTTGCTGTGTTGACATTTCTGTGAGACTTTGGAGCATGTGACTCAGAGTAGAATCAGACAAAAACATCAGAGCTTAACCTGACTTCAGGGCAGAGAAGGCACTTGTCTTAAAAAAAGTGCTGAAGTAAGACAAAATCTAAGTGTCTGGAATTTGTTATTGATTTCTTTAGGCTTTCTGCTTTGTGTGTAGAGACTGGTGCTCGCTTGTGCTCTTGCCCTGAAAGCTGATCTCTGAGGTAAAGGATGCTCCTCGTTTGCAGAACGCCCCGTCAAGGATCTGCTATCACGGCTCCTGCCTGGTCCAGGCACTGTTAAAGTTTAAGGAGCGCGGCCTCGTCCTGGACAGCCTACGCGCTCTGACACCAGCTGACCTTCTGGCCTTGGGCACCCACCAGTTTGGTAGCCACGTGCTGCAGGCCCTGCTGACATCAACGAGTGATAAGGGGAGGACGAAGATCCTGAGGAGGCTGGAGGTGAGAGGGTAACAAAAAGGGGAGTGGCCTGTTTCCAGCACCGGTGAACGGATCGGTAGTGGATACAACTTCCTCAGCCCTGGTATACAGCAAAGACTGCAGGGTGACAGAGAAAGACCCCCTTCATAGTCTGTACATGCTGAAGGAGCTCAGTGTTGGAAAGAGACAGTCGACTTGGTGACAGGTTTGGCATGAAAAAAGATCGGCTGCTATAATATAACATAAATATAATGATAATATAACATAAATATAATGATATGTGGCTCTTATCAATTGTAATGAGTCACAACTTTATTTTTTTTTTTACCACCACACAAAATTCCAATAAAAATACATAGTTAGTAATTTTATCAACAAACAACGTAGGCTATAATATATTAGCAGTTACATTAGCTAAAATTAAACATTTAATATCCAAAATCCGTTTGGATGAAAGGGAGGCTACTGTACGTTGAGTGCATGTTGAATTTCAGTTTCCTGGGTTTGTCTCCAGGGGGAGTTTGTCAAGCTGTCCTGTTCCCGGTATGGAAGTCGTGTCCTGGAGGCTGTCTGGAACAGCGCCACCGTGAGTCAGAGGCAGAACATTGCAAAGGAGCTGGGTAAGACAGTGTGTTTCCCATGGTACAGAAGGACAGTCATCCCATCGCCTTGCTGCCATTTTCCCATGATTTTTGCCTGTTTTAAGGTGCAGTTAGTCTGATTTAGGACTCGGCTTTAAGCTGTTTAATTAGTAGTTTATCTAAAGGCAGGGGGACGGCCACAGTCTTGTTTTGTGAAGGACATCAGAAAGCCACTTAAAGCTGGTTTACTTTCTTCTTGACTTCCTCACAGCATCCTGTGAGTCTGTGCTGAGATCAGATCAGTACGCCCGTCATGTCTGGGCCAAATTTGCTCTGACTCATTTCGTGAAGAGGAGAGGAGAGTGGCAGGAGGTCCAGACTGACCAGCTGAAGAAAAGGAAGATGTTTAGCGATATTCTTCAGTGACGCCCTTCATGAAGGTCGCTATGGGCCATTCTTTATGTAATATTCATGGTAGTTCAGTGCATTTTTTAATTAGAACATTAAAATGATACATGCCTTCATGTTCTTATTTGTCTGTACACCATTCTTCTATAATTAGCCCGATACTTCTAGCAGTCTAGCAAGATCTTCAAGACTCACTCATTGTCTTCACATTTTGGGTGTTCCTGCTGTAGCAGAAAAGCAGCTTAAATGACTGGTAAGATCATTAAGGTTTTTCTTAAAGGAAACCCACAGCTAACTGTGCATAACCCTGACTGGCATAACAGTGAGCTGTCTGTACCACGACCGGTTAACGATTGTCAGGTCACGAACTGTCCAAGGAACAGTTAATAACAGAGAGTATGAACCTGTTTCACAGGGCAATGTGTGGGGGAACACCCTGTCAGCTGGGAGATTTGGGGGGGGCAGTGTCTTACATACATGCCCAATTAAGAGCCTTCCAATTCTGTGACCAGGTGTGGTTCCATCTTCTTCAAGGCATCAAAAAACAGCGTTTTCAGTGTATTGCTGTTCATGACCTGGTACAGCCGTCTCATCTTGTTCTGGCAGGTTTCTGCCGCCCGCACGTAATCATAATGCTCCAGAGTGACGTTTCTGTAGAGTTGATCCAGTATGGGTTCAATCACACTCCCTCTTTGGATGATGGCTTCCCTGTGCCGATTTACAAAAGCCACACCTGAATGATGAGAAGTGGGTGAAGAACGGGCTGAAATAAACCATTGATGAAAGAGCTGATATTCACTTAAATGCAATCGGTTCGTTAATAGGCTCTGATGAAGCACTGGGACAAGTTGCAATTTGGCATCGTTGCCGCGATTTTCAAAACGAGGACAAATCGCTTGTAAATATGGTGTAATTATCATTCTAAGTACGCCATTTGAGAGAGAAACTAAACATTTCTAAAGTCAAGTAAATCATTTGCCCTAAATAGTTTTATTTGTGATGATTAGCATTCATTATGAAAAGCCTTGTGTAGGTCTGCCACTGAGGAACTGGTAAACATTTTTTATTATACATGTTTATGTTCTAGCTGAACTGCTAGAACACTGAGGTGCAGCAGTTTCCTTAAGCTTTGAGATAGTGAAGTCCATTTTTTAACCTCAGTAAAGTGTGTTTGGACTTAGTGGTAAGGCAGCAGGTAGGGTATTCTGGGCAGAACTGGATGAGACGCTCCCTCATTAACTAATGAAGTACGGTGATGCCAGAGATGCCTGGAGAAGCATGACCCAGGCACGAAGTGGCTCCGATGCCTACATAGATGTCTACATTAGAACACTTGTCTGTCAGCCTCACAAGAGCGAGCTCAGGTGATGACCCAGTTTGAGTTCATCATCCCAGTACTCTCAAGCCAATCCCCATTCCTGCAGGTGCAATAAATCCCACCTACTTCTGGCGTTGCATTGTGGACACCTCCGTGAATAGTCGGAGACATCATCCATAGAGGTCCTTGATGATGATGGAGGATCGGCATCTGATAGAAGAGGCACCATCATGGTTAAAGCTTTCCTTGAGGCCTTGTTGGGTAGTAATCCTGAAATGGCATTGGGTATGATGGCCATCGTTTGTGCTGGTTTGTGTAAAACCCTGTTGCCATTTGAAAATAACATTAAACAAAAGGCAGAAATAAACAGTCCAGGGCGTGATGCATCAAGCACTTTATGTCAGGGATGCACAGGACCAGAACTACAAACTCGGCCTGGTGTTTCACCGTGTGCTCCTGCCAATGGACTGGGCTGCCCCTTCTGTGTCTCTTGTATGTTAACAGCATGTTATCATCACCTTTGAGCGGAATGGTGCGATTCCACACGGGTTCACCACTCGGGTGTTCCAAGATGCTTAGCTCCATTTCCACCAGGTTGTTCTCCAGGAATAACTCAAAAGTTGGATAGATGGTTCGGGCAAAACTGGATTCAAATTTTTCACTCTGTTGGAGAAGAGTGGGAATTACTGCTGAGTCTCATTTTATGGTGTTAGTTTGCTTACAGCTGCAGGATTTTTTTATGGGAAACTTTCATGGAAAGTGAAGAGGCGGGATCCAAACCCGAAACCCTACAGGTGTGAGCCTGTAATGCTGCCCGCTTTCATCCTTAATCCAATTCATACTTCGTACAACTGTATGTGAAATATAATCTCCGACATGCAGGTAATACCAGTCAAAAGTGGTCAAACACCTGCTGGAAATTAGATTTTATCATAATGTTTAAAATCACTTATTTTCTACAAAGAATCCGATATATGAAACAAACAAGTACCAAATCTTACTTTCAGTAAACTGAAAGTAGTCCACGCTAGAATTTCTCCACAGAGCCATCATCTGATAACAGCTGCTCAAAGACAAGACTTTTAGCGAACAAGTTTCAGCAAGAAATCGGCCAACATGCCTATTCAGAGATGCAGACTGCTAGGCAGTTGCTTAGCATTAGTTTTTCTGTCCAGCTAATTTGTTTGTTCAATTAAATGATTAGTTTGACTTGTCCTTAACTTTCCTACTGGATTTTATTTTTCCTATTGGAATTTTTAGTTCTTTAAAGTCTGTATGAGTCTCAGATTAAGTTGGGTCTTTGAAGTACGCCATTATAATCCTGCTTTTTGACAGACACTAGCATACCTGACCGTGGTATCTACAAACGTACAGTTTAGGCACTCACCCTCTCTGTGTACAACAAGTACAGTGGTTGGACCTAGATACTTAAAATTTTAACTCATTTGTCCATAAGTGAGACTCCTACACGTCAGTAGACGAGTGTGTGTAGTTTGAAGTGTGATAATTGTGGTTTCAGGCAGGTGTACTCTAATTTTTGACTGGCTGGATGTATCGGTATGGTTTGGGTTCTTACCTTTGGCTGGATTTTCCTTATGGCTTTACGGTCACCGTTCATTCTGTATCACTGCTTACGAACAAGGAGGCACGTGGAGCTGGTGGGAATGATGATGTTTCCTTTTTGCTGCTCTTGTTCATACACCTGAGTGTGATATCGTCCAACCCAAATGAACCGGTTAGCAAGATAATCTGTCTCCATCATTCCTTAACTGTAAAACAGTCCACCTGGATGGTGATGAAGACTGAAACTTTATTTTTACAAAGAAATGCAAAGTATTTCATAACCTTGATAAAAACCAGAGATTAACTGTTGGTCTAGAAGTTAATATCTGTCTGCTTGCACTGGTTAGAAAGTAGGAGTGAGTGAGAGATGCCATCCAAAATTTAACCTGGGTGGAAGCGGTGTAAAAGCAACAGGCGGAAATACCACTTGCCTGCTCGGGGGGCATATTCAGAGGTAGCAAGAACACATTCAGGATGTTCTGCACTGGCCTGAGGAGCAGTAGCACTTGTCCACGGACCTTGGGGAGTATTTTCTTTTTTATGAGACCAAAAATGGAGAGACTGCTGATGAGGATGATCACGTGTGTTTTGGTCACCGCTAACGGCTGTAGAATCTCCATGTTGCCATCGGTCACATGTGCCACTGACAAGTTTTCACCTGGATGAAAATGAAAGGAGCCTCAGCTGTGTAATGACAGCAGAATTTTTTTATAGGAGCAACTTTTGCTTTCATTCTTAGATCTTAAGAATATGGAATCTCTGAGAATCTGAGAATCTGTTCATCTCAGTTCTGCTTTCATTTCTGCATGGTATACTCTTTTGTGATGTCATACTGATAAACACACAGCAAACGTGCAAATGACACCCGCTTTCAATCCTGAAGGGAATGTTTGTCCAAGCTGTGCTGCAACAGAACACAGGAAGTGGGTATTTTTTGATGGCGTCTCACATCGCCTGCCACTACGATGTCAGAGCAGTGCCCAGTCTCCACAGCCCGCTGGACCCTGAACAGTCTGGCCTCTGTCCCACTCCAGTGATACTTTGCCCCTCCCTTTCTGCCTTCTGTTTCTGTTTACTCTCTGTACACATCCCTCAGGGACTCTGCTTTCTCTCCATTGGTCCTTATCTGGTTTGCTCATCCAATCAAATGCCTGCTTCTTCCACTACTGCCCTCTCCATCAGTGTTCCTTAAGGGTGTCCTGCTCTTTTCCCAATAAAACTGGATGGCGGCAGGAGGATCTCACACCCCCTAGGGGTTCCAGGTGGAGTTTACATGTTCTTCCCTTGTTTAGGGGCTCCTCTCACAGTTCATAGACACACTTAGGTGAACGAATGTCATTAAATTGCCTGTAGTGTTTCATACAGGCATCACCTCCAGGGTGTCTCCTGGCTCAAGGCTAGTGCTTCCTGAGTTGGGCTCTGTACTTAGCCTGACCCAGATGGTACTGAGTAAGTGATGTATGAACGGACTGACGGACTCACAGCACATTACCACCTTGTTTGTTCTTGCGCTTCATGCATTCCTGGTGTCTGATTGCTTGCCATTTCATCACCTGAAAGTGAACCTAAATTTGATATCCTGCCCACCGCTGAGCTCTGTTGCTCCTGCCATTTCGTCCAGGTGTCTGCTGCCCGCTACTCACATCATCCTCTGCTTCATGTCTTTCATCGGCTGCCAATCTTGGCTGATTTTGGTTCAACACTCGTTCCTTATATGTTCAAGTTCAAACACTTTATTGTCATTGTGTAACACAACAAAATTACTTTTGTGACAAAGGCTCACCATCATTCTGCACCAGCCTACCTGTGGCCCTGGTTACACCACATTCCTCAGCCCCAAGTCATGGTCATCCATTCTTACTGTAACCTGGGATTTATGACGTATCCTGAGCTCAGGTACGGAGAAGTGATGAGCCTCTTATGGCAGCCTGAGAAAAATACCAACCTGTGACCATCTCACAGTGGGGGAGGTGCAGCTCCTTCAGGATCCCCTGGGGACGCTCAATGTTAAAGAGGGGCCCTGCCGGGCTCCAGGCGCCAGGCAGGTGGGGGGCTTCCTCCCAGTAGGACAGACCATATGTCACCTCCCCGCTGGCCTCCAGCACAAATGTCAAGCCTGTGACACAACAGCAGAACCTGCCGGCACAGCTAGCCTTGAAGCTGTATGACAAAGAAGAGGGTAGACCACCAGTTAACTGATAGTAATTTGACATTCATTTACATGTCATTCTAATTATGGGCTCTGCCTTTGACCACGTGATTCATATTTCAAATGGTTATGAGTCTGATGTAGTGCCACACAGTTAGGAATGACAGTGTGTGGCTAACCGTCAGCGCTTCCTGTCTGCTCAAAGGTGGCTGCTCAGTCGGCAAATGGTCTTTTCCTGCATGTCTCCTACAGGGAACTGGAAGCTCGGTGATGTGAGCCACTGCAAAATTACCTGAATTTTTTCCTCTTTGCTTGAATCACGGCTGGTGTAAATAAACACATGTTTTCTGGTACCTGACAAGAAAATGGTAACATTACTCTTCCCATTTTCGGCTGATCAATAAAAATGATTCCTTGGAGCACGTTTACTCTCAGTCTTGATCTGATGTCACTGTGATTGAACCCCATTTGACACAGGGATTAGAAAATAAACATGATATCCCACTTCAGTGCAGTAGCCCTAAATTCTGCACGTTAAACTGAACTCGTTCAGCTCCTAAGTGTGGCGATCGCACGTCGATGGACCATCACCACTCACCAGCTCCTTGATCCACTCCTTCATACAAGCTGCAGACACGGCCGCTCTGTGCTGCGGGGGAGATGAAGGCTGCTCCTCATCATCATATAGCTTGATTTTCTGGAAACCCCTGTCCATTGCTTCACTCTCCCATTGAAACAGGCACTCTTATGGGGGTCATAATTGATCACCAATAAGCATTTAACCTCATGTGCGGCTATGTACCGTGTGAAGCTGCCAAACCTTTCATACAGGCCAACAATAAAGCAGAATATAGGCCTGTTAGAAACACAACGCTTCAAGGTGACTGCAGAAGAACTCGCCGTCAAGTAGCTGGGACCGTAGACCACCGTGAGGCTTGTCTTCTGTCTGAGGACATATGGAAGGACACAGAAACACGTGGTAACGAAATTTCTTGCTCACATTGAAAGAGGCTCATATTCACAAAGAACTATGATTTGCTTTAACAGGAACTGAACTAAACCCGCAATCACAGCTAAGCGAGGAATTCACGACAAAGTATTCATATAATTTTACATATTGAAAAAATGTATGCATTGTTCTACAATTAACCCTTTCTTCTACATTGTAATTAATGAAAATCATTTTGATTATCTGAATGTTGCTACTCCTTCCCTGTTTTCATTTCACTCAGTGGGATCTATCAAGTGGTTATGGTATCAAGACTGCAGGTTATGATGTGTGACACGTGGTTAAATCAGACTGGAAAAAGCTTCTGGCAAAAAATCTCAGCATCTCCTGGAAAGGAGATAGAGTGCAGCTAAGAGAAGCTGCAGTCTAATTACTTTACACAAGCGATCTCCTCGAATAGCCCTGCACAAGCCTCCTGTGGGAATATAAGAGAGCCGAGACAATCCCATTATGGGACTCGGCTCCTGTTTCGGTTTGACTGTAAAGATGGCCGTGTTGTCAATCCCAGTAACGTAGTCCAAATCCTTTTTTTTGTTCCTGCTTTGTCTCCAATAACCTTTCAGCTTCTGCATCCTCTTTTCTCTTGTATTATTTTAGGGAAAATTATGACGAAAATGGGCAGACTCAGGACTGTTTTCCACAATTTACAAGCTTTTGACAAATTTCTTGCCTAGCGTTTCAGTTTCGAGTCTTCATTCAGGTGTAGCACACATACAGACATTTCTGCTATAACGCAGTTCTTATACAACCTTGCATTTTGCCAATCGTCAAATAAAAATAGCACGATTTACAGAGAAAATGGGGTTGGGGCAGACCACTCAACACTGAATCAAACCCTTAACCATTATGTTTAAAACGCTTTACAAGAGCAAGCTTTTTTCATTCAAGGTCTGAAACAGCACTCACATGCTGAACTCAGACACTATCCTGTAACTTTGTTCAGTGGAGTAGATCGTGAGAAAATGAGGCATTCGAGGGTTGTGCATGCGTGTCACTCCTGATCCAGCTCCTTGTGCATGGATTTTGCATGCTCTTTTCGTGTTTTTCTACATGCCATACCATTCAGAGAGTTTGCCTGAATTATTGACTCTCAGTTGTCCTTGTGTGTGACTGTCTGTTGGCCGATTCAGTGTCCTGTGATGGAATTCTGTCTGCCTCGAATGGCTAGGCACAGGTCCCTCTCTCATGCCTTGTGTTCCGGCCCTGATTTGGAGGCTAGGAAACCTTAGAACTTTTATTAAATTATTTGACTGTTGTCTTTTCTGTCTTCCATAACCACTTACCTACTACAAGGTCAAGATGGGCCTGAAGGCTGAGGAATTTGATGAATTCATCACGGAGAATCAGTGTCAAAGGAATGCGTAAACACTGGGCGATTTCGATGCCCCACCTTAGCCATCCACCAGTTTTATAGCCTGATGATCATCGAAGGACATCGCAGGATTGATCGTTATTTATTTATGACGGCTATGAACAGAAGTGCCTGGTGTTCACTAGATGTCCCTTTTCTGTCTTTATTATGGACATTAGAAAATTAATTTCATGATCAGTTCCTCAATCTACCTCACAACCATTTATCCAGGACATGGGTTCAGTCCAGTTCAGTTCAGTTCGGTTCAGTTCAGTTCAGTTCGGTTCAGTTCAGTTCGGTTCGGTTCGGTTCGGTTCGGTTCAGTCCAGTTCGGTTCGGTTCAGTTCAGTCCGGTTCGGTTCGGTTCGGTTCGGTTCGGTTCAGTTCAGTTCGGTTCGGTTCGGTTCGGTTCGGTTCAGTTCAGTTCGGTTCAGTCCAGTTCAGTTCAGTTCGGTTCGGTTCGGTTCAGTTCAGTTCAGTTCAGTTCGGTTCAGCCTGTAACATTTTTTAACATTTTTAAATGATTTCCTCTTTTAACCAATAGAAGATTTAAGGATTTAGTCACACTAATGTATATACAGCACAGCATTGTAAATTCAAAAAAAGCCAACGAGTATAACCTGAGTTTCCAGTTTAAACTGTACCTGCTTCTCAGTCCTTCCTGTAGCAGCTGAGACGGTATCATGGCCTCTGTGTTCATCCATCGTACAGAGATAACAGATACACTGCTGATCGGTACGGCAGTAGACCTTCAG
>JAACJT020000064.1:1121234-1143855 GCA_009936485.2 Gymnarchus niloticus | reverse complement strand
GTGTTGTTGGAGTGCTGGCGTACAAGGATTCCTCATGCCTGTGTCCCCATTGGTCTCTCCCTCATAGTTATGCTGCCCTTGCTATTTTAATTTTTTATTTCCCAATATTCTGCCACCTTAAATCGCTGCTCTGCTCACACATATTCTCTTTCCCCCATGCCCCCCTCTTATGAGGTGCTTCCCTTGGAGGCTCAGATTCAAGAGATCCTCATATCGTCTGCTGGCCTACAGCGCCCTCCCTCCATTTCAGCTGTCCTGTATAACCAGCTTGCTGCCTTCTGAGCCACCGAGCCTGCTCTGATCACTGGACTGCAACCTCCAAGACCCTGCTGTCCCCTTGACTGATACGGGACTTGCTCTTTTTTATTTATTGTTCTGATTTGTATTAATTAATTTGTCCTGCCTGGTGCTGGCCTGAGGAGGATGGGCTTCCCCTTTGAGTCTGGTTGCTCCCAAGGTTTCTTCCTCCTGAGGGAGTTTTTCCTTGCCACTGTCGCCTTTGACTTACTCTCTGGGGACTGTGGGCCCGGGACTATGTAAAGCGCTTTGTGACAGTGCTTCTTGTTAAAAGCGCTATATAAATTGAATTGAATTGAATTGAATTGAATTGAATTGAATTGAATTGAATAATAATTGGCTTCGTTCTGCTGGGGGTGGTCGGCACTGGACTCATCCACTGCCCACTACATAAGTGCCTCCTACTCATCAAACAGGCGTGTTTAGTTTGCGTTCTGCCAACGGTTCCAGAAACTCCTCCAAACCTGCTCAAGCTTTTCTGTGTGGAGCTGCGTGACTCGTGTCAGAAAGGAATGTGAGCTGGCAAGGGTGCAAATCCACAGTTTATAAGCCAACAGGCCTGTCCTCCTTAGAGAGTAGTCTAACGCAGAATTGGAAATAACCAGATCAGAGAGACAGAAAAAAAATCTAATTAAAAAATCATGTGCAGTTTCACATTTCCAAATGCTGTTAAATGCTAAAATATTAAATGTTAATAAAAGTAACATTTGAAGCTTTTAACAGCCATTAACATAGCAAAAGGTCTATAGATACTCCTCTCCTCCAGACTGAAGTGCATAGTCATATTTGTGCAACACCCCTTGACTCTGGTATCCGGAGCAACATAAAGAAGGAGATGTCACGTACCAGCGTGACAGCCAAAGAGGACTAGGCCACCTTTTATTGATTTAATGCTGCAAATATTTCCATGTAAAAAAAGATCATAATTGTTACTCCCTCACCTTCTGTCGCTCAGCATCACCCAAACTGTGTGTCTACTGTGATGTGGGAAAATTAATTCTTGCAATGAAAACATAGGTCTTTTTTGACATATTTAGATGTATGGTCTATGCATCTCTGCTATCAGTTGATTAATTGATATAATTTGTTTTTAATTATTCTATAAAAATCAAAGGGAATGCAGTTTCCTAATGAAGGAATAAGTGCATTCCTAATTTCATAATATCTGTGATTGTTAGCAGTGTTAAACAGCAGCACTAGAACAAAAGCAAATATTTGACAGAAACTTACCTTAAACTAAGATGAGAGGTGTTGCAAAGTTTCAGTCTCAAACATATATAAGTTAGTGGTAATACACAGGACAATGATTAAATGGCTGACATTCATATGTCTACAAGTGGAAACAAAACTATTTTGAATGTAATTTTAAGTCAATCATTCTAGAGTGTTATAGATTATTTACTCAACTACTAAACATAAAGAGCTTCCTGTTTTAGCCCAACACAACAACCTAACAATTCTCAAAGAAAACCAGGTTAATATCCAAGGACAGACATATCTTTCTACCATTACTGCAATGGTCAGAAAGAAATTGAACAAATTTCGTCCACATTGGAGGTCATAAAGACCCAGGCCACCACATTCTCAAAAGAAAAAAATGTAAGTTTGCTAAAAATCCCAATAGTGTAGCAAGACATGGAAGAATATTCTCTTGACTGACAGGCCAATGTCTGTCATGTTCTTTGATATTTGATGACATTTCCAATGAAATGTTTGGTGCAAATAAAAAAACACTGTCTTTGAATAAAAGAACTGTGCAGCAACTGTAAAGAAAGTAAAAATTACAAGTAAACTATTATTTTGGGGCATTTCTGTGGCTGAAGGGGTTGAGTCACTTACTTAGCATTGAGTCCACCATTGATTCCACAATGTTCCAGAATACTGGCATAGAATTCAAGGCCATCTGTCTAAAATCTGAAATGTAACTTGCAACACGATAGAGATTTAGAGCTGAAAATCCATCCATCCATCCATCCATCCATTTTGCATACCACTTAATCCTGTTCAGGGTCATGGGGAGCCGGGAGCTGATCCCAAGCAGCCATTATTATTATTATTATTATTATTATTATTATTGCAATAATTCATTAATTACAAAATCTGAGGGTTCTGGAAGTGGAAGACGAAAGGCCCAATCAATGCTTTAAGAGTTGTTTAAAGGAGTTGTGTGTGTGCAGGTGATATTAGGGACACAGGGTTATAAGACGTGTACATGTTACTGCCCTCATAAGTGGCAACACTACTCAGCTATTCAGCTGCACATGGGTGCACTTGTTTTCTCTCACTCTAAAGACTAAGGAAATGATAAGGGATCAAATGTCTAATTTATTCTTTGAAACTTCGTGGTAAACACCTTGAACTCCTTGTTGTCACTAGTCATAGACAAAGTTAAGTGACTTATAACTTGCATAAAATGCTGGCCCCATTAAGTTCTGTGGAACATCCTGTGTTGTGTAGCGGTTCATCATCTGAAAGAGAAAATCATAAATCTATGAATCAAGATAGAAAAGAGCTATCTGATAAAATGACAGTCTAGTGATTAAATTGGAACTGACATCTCCACATCACATTCCTATCAGACAGGATCTATGTAGCCCAGTTTGGCAAATAGTTTTTTTTTTTTTACTAGTAGCTCATGCTATTTTGGCTAATGCGTGAAACATTGACCACATGATTCAAACATCATGAAACCAACAATTGTTCTTTAGCTGTAGACTGATATTTTCATGCAATATTCAGGCGACTTACTTGGGAAGGAAAAAAGGTTTGTGTTTCTTCTCAATATAACCAAATTTTAAAATTTTAGTACTATGAAATCGTATACATTAAAGACCTTCTAGCCAATGCAATAAACACCTCCTAATTCTAGTCACGTAACTCATGATTTAATTTACAAGTGTAATCAGATTTAATTAGAACAAAAGGATAATCAAGGGCAAAATCAAGCAGTGCACAACCTCTAAACACAAAATTTTGAGTTGTGTAAATGGCTCTGTAATTAATGTGCATAATTCATAATATTATGAAGAAAAAATTTGCTAAGGAAGACAAGCTCGAAATTAATAGGCATAGTGGAAATAAAAATTTAAGCTGGCATAGAAAGTGCACAATGGACAAAAAGCACAATATTTTTCATTGTGCCACACATGGGTCTAATTTCAGCACACACACTAAAAAGTGTATTTCGAGTCAAGCTACTACCTCCAATAGAAAACAAGGATTTAAAATGCTGGATTCATGATGAAGTTGAGAAGAATCCTAACCTGTAACATAACATGTTAGCATCTATTGCTACCAAAAATAGCGGCCTGTTCAAAAGCTTACTGTTATTATATTATTAGTAAATGTATGATTTACATTTTCTATGATGGCGTAGATCTCAGTAAAGAAAGGTAAACATTATGTCTGGTGTCCAGGTGCACTACAGATACTGAATGAGCCTTGCAATATACAAATGCCCCGTCTTGTCACCTTGTGGGATACCTTTGCATCCACATCAATGGAACATGGTGCTATGTCTTAGTCTTTGTTGTATATTTGATTTCTTTCGTGAGAGGTACCTTCAAAGGTTTCAAAACAGTTTAAAGTTTCAAGCCATGCTGATAGATTTGAAACAGCACCACCAAATCACAAGTGAGCCAGCCTTTGCTGAATAATTTGTTAAAGGCCTGTCTCCTCATGAAACCTCCTGGAACATTTCAAAATTTCACAAGTTATTGTTCTGGAAGAGTGAGGATTGGCTAACACATGACACAGAATGCATACCACCTCCTTGGTCATCTTTGAAATAATTCATATTACAATACATTATCATTATCATAATTTATTGTTGTTGTTGTTATAAATCCCCATCCAAGGCGCACCCCACCTCATGCCCTGTCCTGATTGCATCAGCTGCAGGTCCCACTGTGACACTCACCAAGAAAAGTAGTTACTGTTACCAGTAGTATGTGTGAGTGTGTGTTCTGATACAGCAGTTAGTCCAGGGGGTATTCCAGAAGGCAGGTTTAACATATCCTATAGAGAAACCTGAATTCTGATTGGAGAAAACTAAAAGCCCAACTTCAGGACTGAGTGAATGCCGAAATCCCTACATTAATTTATAGTGCCACCTACAGTCAATGAACAAAAGGTATGCTTTTTCCAATGGATCAATGGTCAATTTTGGCTTAGAAATATGACCAAATTATGTGGACACCTATATTAATTAGCAGAATTAGTTAATTAAGCCACAACTATTGCTTATGCTTGCATATAATTAAGCACACAGCCATGCAATCTCTAGCAACAAACACTGACATCATATGTCATTTTGTCAAATTTCTACCCCAGACAACAGCAAGTGAAGTGACTGTGAAACAGAAATATAGAGAAACAACTAGAGTTCAGTTGTGAAGTGGTAGGCTACACAAAAACAAATGAACCTAATTGCCCAGCATCAATACCCAGCCTCACTAATGCTGTTATGGCTGAATGGCAGCAAATCGCACACACAATATTCCAGCATCTAATGGAAAGCCTTCCCAGAAGACTAGAGGCTATTATAGTAGCAAAGAGAGGACCACCTTCCTATTTATACCTATAATAGATCCCACAGCATGAGACATAGAAAACATTTGTTTTTGATTTCCCTTAAAAAGGTATAATATGGCTTTTATTTATTTTGTTCCTTGGAAGCCTAATAAAATTCACTGCATTTCAGGGAGTGCCCATAAACACTCACATAGCTAAATTATAGTATGTTTAGTGCAAAAGCATGAGATGTTCAGTCAAGTTACACGTTTTTAATCCATAGCAATGAGCACAGAGCAGCCCACTTTCCCATGAATACTAACACGAAAAAGCAAAAAACATGACTCTGCAGATAATGAGTTTTATTTTCCAGAGTACTTTTCAGAGCCACATTGTTTTTTCCACCAATGCATTCATGTTTGAAAATTAATTTTTAGACAAACAATAAAAGTTAAGGGAGATTTATGTTCTTGATGATGGTGAATAAGTTGTTTGATTAACTTTCTAAAGCTTAATTTTGTTGCTCAAATTGCATCGGTGTGGCAAATGACACTTTTCTCCTAACTGCATGGTGAGCCTGGAGGCAATCCAAGGAAGCTCAGGACACCAGGACATACACACCATGAGCAATTTAAAGACATTTGAAGTGCAGAAGAAACCTACCATAGCCCAAAAATAAACCCTGAAAAGCCAATAAGCCACTTTTCCTCACTAACTATTCACGTTATCTATATATTTGTTTGCTTGTTTATTTATTTGGAAGATAGGTATGCTATGCATATGAGCATCCCATTACAGATAAAGAATTCAAGGACAGTTTTAAATGCTTCGTCTACCGAAGGGCATATTTATATTAACAAGGTGAATTTGCTTGGTAGAAATAAAAATATATGTAACTGTCTCATGCCGCCAGGCATTAACCTTTATCGCAATACAGGATGCAATTTCCATAAAAGAAAGTGAGTGCTTGATGTAAACATATTTGACAGTGACATGAAGAATGTAATTAAGATTGATAATGCATTAAAATGCCCATGCAGGTCAAATATTTTTGACACAGTAATTAAGAATGCTGGCCAAAAGCAACATGGAAACATTTCCCTTAATGTTTTTCATATACTAATCATTGAAGCCTTAAATAGTTATTTTTAGAGAATTCCTCTCGCAATACTATCACTGCATCCCTTGCTGTGTTTGCAAGTGCTCTTTTTCAAATCTCTCTCCAAATACTCTCTTAACCCGAATGTGACACATCCTTTAAAAATTGGGCTACAATTCAGGCAAGCCTTTCACCTTAAAGACCCTTCCATTCAAGCTCCTAGAGCAGGAAATAGTACAGTATGTTTACCCCCTCGGTTTTGGACAGTGCCTTCAGAGTCTGGAGTGCAAAGGGGATGCATATGGTAAAGGTCTTGTATGTCAAAGATATATTTATGTCCTTTGAGCAAGCTGTAGGGAGATTTCACATTCCTTATACATATTTCTTTGGATATCCACAACTCTGTAGTTTTATGTTTCCTACGTTCTCTAACTTCCCAACATCTCCATCAAAATCTCTCTTTGATCCTATATTAAATATCAACTTTTATTCTCAGAGGTTATTGGGGTTACTTATTCTTCGCTTCACTCAAAAAATTTGGAACACCTGGTTGTATTGAAATATAAATGGGAAGCGGAGCCAGATATTGAGTTACCTGAAGAAATTTGTTATGAGGTACTGAATAGGATACATTCTTCTTCAGTTTGTTTGAAAAATACAATACTATAGTTTAAAGTTGTTCATCATCTACATTGGTCTAAAGAAAATCTAGCTAAATTTTCAAAACACACTGATATTATACGTGATAGATATGTGAAGCAGAACCAGCTACTCTCTCACACGTTTGCTTTCCTCTCAGAAGTTGTAGAGATGCCTATTGAGCGACCTCCCTCTGGAGCAGTATTTGGTATAATCACAAAATAATCTTGCATGAGCAGTTCTGTTAGAAATATGTTGGCCTTTCCAACTCTCCTAGGTAGAAAATTAATGCTTTTTAGATGGAAAGACGAATTTCCATCGACCTTTGGTCAGTGGATCAGGGACCTTTAGTACAGCCTATCACTAGAAAAGATGCGTTATTTTTAAAAAAAGTCATAGTCATAAATTTTATACTACCTGGCAGCCTGTATTGACATATGTAGATAAGATAAGCCTTGTTGATTTCACATTCTTAAGAATTTCCCCTGTCTGTTATATGTGTCAAGGTGTTGTTTATTTTTTTTCCTCTTTTTGCTAAGTTTGATGACTGCTGTAACTGGTGCTGAGGGTTATGGGTGGGTAGTCTGAGTAGGCCTAGTGTTCGTAGGATGTTTTTGATTGTTAATTGGTACTATAAAACAAATAAAAAGATATATATATATATATACGTGTGTGTTGTGTGAGGGCCAGTTAGCAGCCTCTAAGCTCTAACATATCTGGACATGTCATCAATCTCTCGTAAATGACATTTAGATGATCAGAATATATCACATTCCATAGTGACATGGATTTTCCTATAATCAGCATCAAAATTGTATTTACATAAGTATTTTTACATAAGAATAAAAAGTTAAGGGCATGTTTGCAGGTAAATGAAGCACCAACTGGGCTTCATATATATTTGTGACCTCCCTGATATCTGAAGGAGAATAAACTAAAGTGTTAATAGGAGAAGCTACGCGTAATTAAAACATTTTCCCAAAATGGAGTATGCATGTTGTCATTATTACAATGAAGTGAGTAATCAGTGTTTCAATACCTGTTGAAGTCTGTTGGAAGACCTCTTCTTTATGGAGGAGGGGATAGGGTTGACTGCTCTGTAATTTTGCCAAAAAACATGTTGGTGGTGTATGATCATAAACATTTGCTGCACATTTGCTGAATGTTCCAAAAATTGTCCATTTATGAAAACCCTTTCCAACCTAAGTTGAAGTTTGTAATTTAATTTGTTCATGTAAGAAATAAAAAACATAAAACACTAAATTATTTACATTCATCTCTTTGCCTCATTGTGTGCACTATATTAAATAATAATTATAAAATTACAGAATTCCATTCTATTTGGATTTCTTACACCTCCAGCAGTATGTAATATTGACTTAAAATTTCAATTCATAATTTCTGTGGCTGCCTTAAATCCATTAATGATAGACGCTACTGTTATGACTTACAGTCGGAAGTTGACTTCCTAAATAATGTTATGGATGTGTTTTTTTTTCATTGACTGTGCCTCTACTCCTACTATTGAAGAATGGTATATTAACAAACTGGTCAGGCCTACTGCATGGCCATGTTCACCCCTGGATCTACTCCCAGGCCTTATGTTTACAGACTCAAATTTTAATCACACAGTCTGTAACTCAAGCAGCCTGCCAAGGTTCTACACATACAGTAGCTCCTATTGCTAAGCATCTGCTACCCAGCAGCTTAGGGCAATGCCTCTCAACTGATTTACCCTCTAGACCCACATTATACCTATGTCATTAAGTCATGACCCAAATCTCTAAAACTTTGATGCAAGTTGATTTCACAAAAAAGTGCTGTAAATATAGTATAGTAATAGTAAGTAGTACACAGTGCAGTAACAGTAGCTCAATGTCTTCATTCACTGTTAAAAACCAATGAACAAATAAGCAGAAAAAACCCTCTACAATGACTCTAACTTCACCACTGTTTCGTCACTGAGCAGTAGGCCTTCATGCTAAACATAAAATTAAAGATCAACAGGATATGACAGTATTAACCTGTGCATCACAGGCCTATGTCACTAGTACTGAGCCATTTAGGGGTGACATAACAGACCTGAAGGGACTAATTAAAACTAATGAGATAGCTGGGGATGCTTTTTGAAAAGAGTCTCAAAGTCTGGGGTAATGGTAGATAGCGCTACTTGCTTTGACTTTAACTGGAGCAAAGCTGGTAAGCATTTTGTGAACACAACACACTGAGAATTTAGTCTTTTACTTACGTCTGTTCAAGTGCATCTGTATTTGATGTAATCTGCATCATACTGTATATGCATTTCGTCATGTTTAGGCGATTGAAGTGCTAACGTATAGGGTTACCATGGCAATGGCTAGGCTGTGATACAAGCTCTGAGCCACTGGAAAAGTATGTCCTTAAAAAAAGTCCAACGTCAGAAAAAAAGTGGGTCGCAACCCATCTGTTGGAAGGCACTGGCTTAGGCTTTATACCTAGTAGCCAATAGTTTTATTCTTTTAGGTTTTTTTTCTACTAATGTATTCCTAGTTATTTTCACCAAATACTGAATTAAGAGCATTTTTCCAACCTCTTATCCTGGTCAAAGTTGCTGGGGAGCCTGGGGCCTATCCCATGCAGCATAGGGCTCAAGGCAGGAATATAACCAAAATAACCACACACATTATGGATAATTTAGAGATACCAGTTAGTTCAACTGCATGTCTTTGACTGCAGGAGAAAATCCTCAGGAGCATTGGACAAAAACCCCATGTGACAAGGAGAACAAGCGAAACCCACACACAGACTGAAGGTTATCAGATTATCAACACTGGAAGCTTCAGGCAACAGTACAACCCATTGAGCCACTGCTTGCAGAAGCTGGTGGCCCGCTGTTTTTTACAATAAACCCAGTAGATAAATATAGCGTTTCATTTTTTGTGGTTATGGCAGTAAGCAAAGGCTTGTAATATACTGCCATCTTGTGGATAAAGGAAACTTAAACGTTCAGGCATAAAAAAATGATATTATGATTGTTGATGCAACTCACATAAAATTAAACATGACTAATACCATTAAAAATGTCAAGCAGTACTCAGTTATAATCCATTTTATGTGCTGTCATCAAACAAAATGTCAGACTCACTGTTTCTTTTTTGTCACCAATAGAATGAGATCTGTGGTGTGACTAATAAACTCTATTATCTATTTAGAAGAAAAGTAAAATAAACCCAAATGATGAGCAGCATGGATGTGGAATGCCTCACATCAGTTATCCACAATATGCACTCCAAATGTAAAAAAAAAAAAAAAAAACTACCACCACAGCAGAAATGCTGAAAAATGTATGTAGACTGTATACTTATATTGAAGGAATTGTAATAAGTCACGACCACACAAAATAAATAAAATGAGGTGTGCTTTATTAAATAGAAAAAACTGATCACTTTTAACTACATTTATTGAGTTTGATTACTGGCCTGCCTCTCTTAAGAGTCATTTTATGACTGTGCTGCCCAAAATCCCAATGTAACCAACATAAGCAGACAAAGGTAAGTTTTATCACCAAAGAGCAGTGGTTCAACATGAAATACAATCAGGCCAGATTAATTGTAAGAGCTAAATTACAATGAAGCATTTGAAAATTTCTCATTATCTATACCCTTACATTCACTGCAGATAACACTCAATGCTATTAATGCAGCAAGTAGACCGTTATTTTACTTAAACGGGGGATACTATGCAGGTGTTTCCGTTGTTGTTTTATGAGCCTGGGGGTAGGTTAGGACACTGTCTCCACCTGCTGGCAGTACAATGCTTACTCAGCAACATTGTCCCTAGGCTCTTGTGCATATATATATATATATGTCCTTGTCCAGCTGTCCTTGGCTTCATTTTTTACAAGAAATGCATCTGGATACTGTACACATGCATTTGGCATAAATAATTAATAAATTCCAGCAGTAATAGATGTGCAGTTCAATTTCACTCAATGTCAAATATAATTGTAAACTTGAAATAATAAACCTAAGTCTACTTTTTTTTTTTCCTCAATCACTTTGGCACATTTTTCATTTCAAAAAAGTTTCTCATATCTCCACAAAAAAAGAACCCATTTGGACATGACACACTGAACATTTTTTTCATAAATCGCACATGTTCAAGCACATATTTAAATGCATGTCCCATTGTATTGATGCAATTCTCATTGTGTTGATGCCTTTTTCATTTGATTCATCAAAACAGTTTGTGCATTCATCAGCGAGACACATTTGTTCATTGAGTTAATCATTTTCTGCAAAACACTTCATACATATTTTATATTTCTATAAAGGCCAAAGCTAGCATGAGGTATGATTGCACATTCAGTCAGTTCACGAGTAAAGTTACTTTCTTTGGAAAACAAAGGAAGATGCATGGTGTCAGTCTCATCCCACAGGTACATATCTTGCTGCTAATTACTCATATACTCATATACCGCTCTTGAGACACACTGTACATAGTGCTGAAAATGGAGCAGGAATTGGCCGTCAGGCAGGGACATGGACCTGGAAGGGAACGGTTAGGGAGAGCACAGTGCACAGGGGACAGGGAAGAGAAACATATAGAGGGTGGAAAGGCCAAAACTGTTCAATGAAATACGAGCCACCATTCTACCATTGTAAACCATGTATTCCACCATGACCTGGTACCCCCAGATTGTCACAGGTTGGAGCTGTTACGCCCACCACAAGCCAGCCACACCTGACTCCTGCCACAAGCCAGTCAAGCCCAGCTTTCCTTCATTCCTCATCACCTGAATATTAAACCCAGCCATGTACCACAAGGCAGACTTTAAATTACTTCAAGTACCCTTGCCTCACCATAAGGGCTTAAGTCTTGTACTTTTTCTGAGTGGCACATGTTTGCTGTCTGAAGTACCTGGGAATGATCTTTGCTAGTTCTTGGATTTTGCCAATCATTTATTAATCAGTTTGCTGTGTGGACTTTCTTGTTTGGGATTTTGACTGATTTTGCCCGTGACCGCAACTATGGCTTCGGATACCCCTTTGGCTTCTGGAAATCTCATTGGTTGTGATTTTTACCTTTCCTGTTTTTTGACACTGAATAAAGAACCTGGCTGTGCACTTGGGTCCAGCTCGTGTGATCATTGCAGGAGCCCTCTGGATGACTACCCTGAACAAAATCATATTATGACATAAGAAATCATCATCATGTGGTAATCCATTGTGTTGATTTGTCCTTATGCTACTGACTACTTTTGATAAAGAAGCTTTACAAATGTAGAATTAAAAATGTACAATTCATTGTGGAGTTCCTAATTTGAAAGGCAACAAAGCTATGGTTTAAGGACGCAGCCATTTCATAATAGCTTTCTTTTTAGAAAGATGGTTTACACCTGGGTGTCATATTCTTAATATTTCTAAATGTATCTTAGATCATTTTCTCTTTCAAACCACAATTTTAGCATGAAAACCCCAGCAAAACTTACACTACTGGAGAAAATTACTATAAGAAATTTAATGTCACATCTGGAATAGCAGAATCTATAGATGCACTTAAAAGAGAAATCCAAAAACAACTTGGATTCATGGGGGATTTTAGACTCCAGCTCAGAGATCCTGAATTTGACAATGAGTTTGTAAACCTGAAGTCAGCTGCTAAGCTTCACAACAGAGCTGAACTCAAGGTGATTCAGTTACCTACTGCAGGGATAACCAGCCAATCCTTTTCAACACTGCAGATTTGAGATTGGTTCAGTGTCATCTGAAAACACAGACAAAGCAGGGATCAATATCAGAGAACAACCTGCATTCTCCTAAATTTAAAAGTCACTGCTTGTCTCATTTAAAGTTACCCTAACACAAACAGAATGGACGTAGTTGAAGTGCGTTTCATAATTTAAAAGTATTCCATATCACAATATTAAAAAAATAAGAATTTTGAAAAAGAACTGTAATCAAAATTAGAGAAAACTTTCACAGTTATTGATACTAATCTGGCACTTGGTGCTAATATCCTTAATTATCTGACAAACTCAATGCATCTATCACACCCACACCAAGCCAGCCTACATCGGACCTACCACGCCTAACTTACTCCCGTTCATCATCCCCTGAATACTAACCAGCCGTGCCTTGTTAATTATCCTCTAGTAGCTTCCAGCTGTGCCTTGTTTAGCCCATATATAAGCCCTGCCTTTTAGTTGCCCCTGTGCCACGTTTTGTATGCTCCCCTTGCTTTTGGAAATCCTACCTGTTCTGGTCTTGACCCTGCCTGTTTGGACTCTGATTAAACTGTCATTCTGTGATTGGATCCTACTGTGTTCTGAATATTACAAAATAATTATGAGTTGCTCAATACTGTAAGATGGCATGCTGCTCCAAGATGACAGTCTCTGACAGCAGGTTGTTCAGATGAAGGCCAAAGGGATGACCACTTACAATGGTTGAAAGGAAGTTGGTCATTCCCACATGATTTCTAGAATTTTGTTGTAAAGTTAACGCATTTAAAAAAAAAAAACGCTGGTTGTCAAGTAAGAACAGAATGATTTTGAGACTCCCAATGGGGAGTTGGTTCAACACTGCAGCTGGAATTGCTCACCAATTTGGTGCTGAGCAGGACAAGATCCTGCCTTGGCATACGGTATCTTGCCATCTGAGAGAATTCAGACTGAAAGCCCACCCCACAGTGACCAAGCCTCTCATCAGCAGAAAGAATCAAAAGGCTAGACTAAACATTGCTGAGGAGTATGTTGTATGGATGGCGAACTGGTCCAAGGTTCACTGTAGTGATGAGGGCAGGTTTAATTTAGTTGGGTCAGATTGAAAACATGTTTGGCATCAGACTGGGAAAAGACTGAACCCCCAGTGTGTGAAGAAGTCAGTTAAGTTTGGAGGAGAATGTGTCTTGGTTTGGGAGATGTTTTCTTTAGCAGGAATTGGACTTCATACAACTACATGGTAAAGTGAATGCTAATGTTTATCAGAACCTCTGTCAGGTTGCAATTTTTATGTAGGACAATGCCCCTTGTCACACTGTAAAGCATTTCCTTATAGCTGAGAACATTAAAACAATGAAATGGCCAGCCCAGAGTCCTGATCTGAACCCAGTTGACAATCTCTGAAAGATCATTGGCCACAAAGTCCTAAGAAATGCACTTCACTTACCGAACTCTGGAAGATACTAAAAATATAGTGGACCAAGATGAAACCAGAGTAGTGTGAACAACTGGTGATATTCTGTGGGTGCAGATGTGCTAAAGTCATTCATAGCAAGGGCCTCTACTCTTCCTACTAATTTTTGAAAGCAGTTACCATCAAAAATTTGTAAGCTTTTTTGCTACAATGTTTACTGTTCTGCAATTTTGACTGCTGTATTTTCCACAGTAGATTTTTTTTTTTTTTTTTGTTGAATTGTCTTGGCTATTTTGAAAAATATGCTAGTAAAACAGTGGTAAACCTGCAGTTAATATACCTTCAAATTTTGAGTGAGGAAGGTTACCAATATTTGAGGAAAAAATTAGGCATTTGAGACATTCTGTAATTTGGATCTCTACTGTACTTCTCTGTTGACATCTTTTATCTCATCCTCTGAGTCTGTTATCCATGAGAAGTCCAGGATGGGCTAATAGTTCCTCCATACTTCAGTCTAACTATGTTACAGAGTAGGAACTCTAAAAAGTAAACAATACCTTCCAGAGAAATGACACTTTACTGAGCCCCAGAAGGTAACTCAAATCCTGTACCTTAGAGGCCTTGGCATCAGAAATAATACACTTCAAGGCAAATCTTAAATTAAGGACTGAGAATCTGTGAGTTCCTATGGTGGCTGGATACTGAGTCTGAGACACAAAGAGGGGAAATTACAAAATAAAATTGCAGTGGGTTGCAAAAGTATTCATACCCCTTGGTGTTTGTCATTTTTGGCAAATTACAAGTTGGAATTGAAATTTATTTTGGGGGGATTAGCACCATTTGATTTACAGAACATGCCTACCACTTTAAAAGTGTAATTTTTTTTTGTTGTGAAACAAAGATGAAAAAACAGAAATTTTGAGTGTATGTAGGTATTCACCCCCCCCCCCCCCAATTCAATACTTTGTACCTTTTACTGCAATTACAGCTGCAGGTCTCTTTGGGTATGTCTCTATTAGCTTAGCATATCTAGCCACTGGGATTTTTGCCCATTCCTCAAAGCAAAACTGCTCCAACTCCAACAAGTTAGATGGGTTAGGTTGGTGTACAGCAATCTTCAAGTCATGCCACAGATTCTCAGTTGGATTGAGGTCTGGGCTTTGACTAGGCCATTACAAGACATTAAAATGTTATCCTACTTTTGAAGGCATTGTAGTTTGTCCAGAATTGGAAATCAAGTGCAAAAAATGTGAGGGACATCTAAACCAAGTAAAAAAGCCAAGGTAAACCACTGTCCTGACTACCCATCAGAAAAAAGTAAGGAAAGCTTTGAAGAAGCAAGGTTGTCCGAGGTTATAAAAAGGAGCAATCAGCAGGTTATTAGAGACATAATGGACAGAACATATGCTGTGATGCAGGAAGCATGAAATCCTGGAAGCAGTGCCATTTATTGCAGAGTTCAAAGGCAGTCTGCCAGTACTCTTTTCTGAGCGAGAGAGAAATATGGTAATTTTGGTGATTAATATCTGGATTTCCTTAGTAATGTAGGGATGCTTGTACATAAAGCAGATTTATTCACTTCAACTGTTGTGTGTTTCTGCTGCTGCAAGGGCCTTTGTAGAAACTAAAGCAAGAGCCAAAAGTCCCCAAGAGCAACATTGTGGTGACACTGATAATTTGCCAACTTTAGATGTGTCATTCTGCATTTATTTTCCTAAATAAGCACTGAGTTCAGAAGAATTACGACTGTGCTTTTGGTGTCAAAGTTTTTGTACCAGTTTGATCACTATTCCACCTGGCTGATAAAAGTGTTCAGAAAGAAAGTAAGCATGGCTGCCCAAAACAATTCAGAACATCCTGTCAGTTATGGGCCGAGTGAATACTTATTGAGCAGAAGTTTTAGGCAAGCAAAAAATTATATTTAAATATGGTTATGTTGGTATACAACTGTTGGTCAAAGTGGGTCAGTTTACATATTTCTAAACCTCTCAAGTCATTTGCAGTTAGTAAGCAATATACCCATGTATTTCTTGAACTCAACTATGAGTACACATTTTTGGCTAATCAATACTTCATAAAATTTATTAACTAAGTGAGCAGATGATGAAATTTAACAAATACATAGAATTGCTGGGGTACTCTTGCAGAGAGGTCTGGGAACCAATGCTGTCTTCTTCTTGCCATCCAACCAGATATGAGTACCATTTTGGAGAACAGAAGAAATATGTATTATTGTATTACTGTTTATTTGAATATATTCTATTGCTAAATCATGCTTTTTTCTGAGCAAATACAGTGGCAAGAAAAAGTAAGAAAAACCTTTGAAATTACCTGCATTTATCTAATTTATATACCTGCACTCATATAATTTGTCTTAAAATATGGTCTGATCCTCATATAAGTTACAATAATGAACAAACAAAATCTGTCTTAACTGACAACACACAAATAATTACATTGTTTTTTTATCCCATATTTAATACATTATTCAAAGATTCACAGTGGAGAGTGGAAAAAGTATGTGAACCCCTGGGCAAATGACTTCAAGAAAAGCTAACTGGAGTCTATAACAAGGCACTCAAACATTTTGAGTTTGCTATTCAAAAGACGCACTTGCTGATTTGAACCATGCCTCACAAAAAAGAGATCTCAGAAGACCTACAATCAAGAATTGTTGCTTTGCATAAAGCCGGAAATGGTTCCAAAATCATGTCAAAGACTTGGTATTCATCATCCAACAGTTAAACAACTTGTCTATAAATGGAGACACTTTAGTACTGTGGCTAGTCTCCCTAGAAATGGGTGCCCAGCCAAGATGACTCCAAAGGCACAATGAAGAATCCTCAGTGAGGAAAAGAAAAACCCTAGAGTAACAGCTAAAGGCTTGAAAGATTCACTGGAACTGGCTAACATCTCTATTCGTGAGTCTACCATATGCAAAACATTGAACAAGCAGGGTGTCCATGACAGGACACCATGGACGAAACTGCTGGTGATGCAGCAGGGCAATGACCCTAAACATCAAAGTAAATCCACTACAGAATGGCTTCAAAAAAGAAAATCCACCCAGACCTTAACAATACAGATGCTACAGAATGACCTCAACAGAGCTGTTCACACCAGACAACCTATGAATACGGCTGAGTTGAAGCAGTTCTGTAAGGAAGAATGGTCCAAACTTCCTCCTGAATGTTGTGCAGGTCTTAGCCACAGCTACTGGAAGTGCTTGGTTGAGGTTATTGCTGCCAGTGGAGGTTTGACCAGTTATTGAATCCAAGGGTTCACTTACGCTTTTCCATCAGCACTGTGAATGTTTAATGGATGTGTTCAATAGTGAAACTGAAGATTGCAGTTGTTTGTGTGTTATTAGCTTAAGAATATTATGTTTGTCTATACTTGTGACTTAAATGAAGATCAGATCACGTTTTATGACAAATGAATGCAGAAAACCAGGTAATTCCAAAGGGTTCACTTACTGTTTCTTGCCACTGTATATATAAATGGCCTTAAACATTTTCTTTGCCTGCCTAAGACTTTCACACAGTACTGTACAGTATACGAATCTTAGCAGTATTGTCAATGTGATGAACATTAGAATTGACTTCCAGAATGATACCACTGAATTGAGGCAAGTGTGCATCCTAAAGGCACTTGCTGTTTATCTCAGTGAAGTGCCTGAAAAATTTATAATGGAGTTCTTGGTAAGTAGCCTTCTTTTCGCTAGGCATATTGCACTACAATTTACCCGTGATTGTAGACTTAGTGTTAAAATAGGCTGATTTCATTCTGATTGCTCACTGGTACAGAAGAGTCTTCTACAGGCTGATATACTTTAAAGAATCTGTGTTTGTGTGTCTATCACTTTTTATGTTTTTTTTTTTTTGCTTCCAGGTTGTTGACCATGTGGAAGCCCGGGGGTGCATGGGGCAGACTGCATGTCCTTGGAATATACATGATAAAAAGTGAAGGAGCTCATTACATGGACTCTTATGTGAACACTGGGGTTGTTATTTATTGAAAGTGTGCAAGTGATTAGAGAATATGAATCATATAAACAGGGGTTGACATAATTTTTTAGCACAACTCTAGGAAACTGCATGAACTAACTTGGTACACAGATGAAATCAGAGTCGTCCAGAGTCATTGGCTGTTCACTTATTCATCATTTCCACATTCAAACAGACATGAGCTTAATTTTTTGACATTTTTGATCTGTTTGGGCTAAGAAGAAAATTAAATCTGATGCAGAGATGAAGTATTTTGTTTCAGGGGCTGAAAGAAAGGTGGTCAAAACAAATCACCTGCCACCAGACTAAAGATCCAAATAACTACTTAAGTAAATATAAAAAAATATCAAGCAAAACTACTACTTTACATAGAGTGTCACGCCCTCTCTCTCCTGTTCCCTAGCTCTTCCCCCTGCTGCCTGGTTTCCTCATGCTGCACCTGGTTGCTGTGGTGATGCTAATTGCCTCGTTACAAACCTGGTGCAGGTTACCTTGTTAAGCACGTGGTTGCCTCGCTCCCTAGCCTGTTTTCCTGTGTCAGCTCTGTTGGTTGGGGGGTCAGTCTTGATCTGGAAGGGTGTCTGGTGGGTTCTGCTCGATCATACTGCCTCACGAAGTGTTCTGAGTCAGTTTCCAGCTCCCTCAGATGCTTAGGCCCTGCCACAGTATGCCTGCCTGTCTCAGTGGCTGGTATTACTATACTCCAGCGGGTAGCCAAGAGTGATCCAGTCTATGGAGCCCAGAGTCACCCCAATCAGAGGGTACTTGATGCCTACGAATGGACAAGCCTTCCCCTGTTCTGGGTTCCCTTGTTCCTGTGCGCCTGCGCCTGCGTCTAGTCTAGTCTAGTCTATGCCTCGCCATGCCATGTTTTGCCTGTCTGGTGTTCTCTGGCCTTTCTGGTTAGATATGAGCCTCCCCACCCTTTGGGTCTTAAAAGGGTTGAGCTGCTCAAAGAACCAGTTTCTGCCTTGCCAGGTGTGATTGTGTGCTATGTGTTTCCCAGTACCGTGACATAGTTACTAGTTAAAATAATCAGATTTTAAAGACTGAACTAACAATGTTGACCAGAATGATTGTGATGAGACCGCATAATCAAAATAAGATTTAATGACCTGCATTTAAATAAATGCAATCAATATAATGCACACTTCAATCAAGACAAAATAAATGTTAGTCCACGCACATTTACAGCCATCCATATTTCCGGTAATTCTCAGACTGGTCACGTCTGTATGTTTTGTGCCTATGGCTCTAGCCTTGTGAACTTGTCTTGGCTAGTTTATCTTTTCAATTCATTCCCTTTTCTTCGGGGTTCAGATGCTCAGATTTGGTTAATTTGTTTATTAAAACCTTGTTCACTCTCGCATCCTCACCATTCCTTAATTAATAGCCCTGCGCAGTGTTGTGCATGAACGTCCTGAATGAGCGCTGTTCATCCAGCACGTTCATATTAACTAATTTAGATGAACGTGAGTATCATTCACTCTGGTGAGAGTGAATGACGCTCATGCACCAGAAGTAGAGATAATGGGCAAAAATTCACATTACTCTTCAACCCTTCCCAACCATTTGAAAACCCAAATATAACCACAAGTGATGATGAGAGGGTTCAAGCACAATGGCAAAAAAAAACAAATGGAACATACAAAGATAGATTGATAGATAATAAGATTATATACAGTTGTATATTGGAATGTAACATAAATTGTAATGTAAATTTTATTTCTAAAGCACATTTAAACAACCAAAGTTTTCCAAAATGCTGTACAGAGCTAGCACAAACGAAACAAAAATAAAACAACCCCATAAATAGT
The DNA here is from genome assembly GCA_009936485.2 of Gymnarchus niloticus. Lineage (NCBI taxonomy): Eukaryota > Metazoa > Chordata > Actinopteri > Osteoglossiformes > Gymnarchidae > Gymnarchus > Gymnarchus niloticus. Next base: position 1,124,369 of record JAACJT020000064.1, on the reverse strand, counting down.
CACAATACCAATACAACCAATGAGGATGAAAATAGCATAACAGCTAACAACAATCAGAACTAAAAGCCAATCTATAAAGATAGGTTTTTTAATCATGATTTAAAAAGAGAGATTGAAGAGGAGGTCCTAATCTCTAACGGAAGAGTATTCAAGAGATTACTAGATTATGCACATACACCAAAATAGCACGGTCACCTTTCCGCTTATGCCGGCCTCGTGGTACAGAAAGTAAAAAGTTGTCAGAAGACCTCAGCTGTCTGGGCCCACAATGGTAGGCAAGTAAATCAATAACATAAGGGGGACATAACCCGTTTAAAGCCTTAAAGACAATTAGCAAAACTTTGAACTGGATCCTATACTGGACTGGTAGCCAGTGCAATGAGGTCAATATCGGTGTTATGTGATCCCGTTTTTTTGACTTAGTCAATAACCTAGCTGCAGCATTCTGAACCAGTTGTAGGCGAGAGAGTGATGACTATATACTATATAGAGAATTGCAATAATCTAAAGGAGATTAAATCAGGGCATGAATTACTTTCTCAAGATCTTGAGGTGATAAAAATGATTTAACTATTGAAATATTTCTAAGATGCTAAAAAGCTGATCTAACTACAGAATTTATTTGTTGATCAAATTTAAAATTGCAATCTAAAATTACACCCAAATTTGATGCATGATCTTTCACAAAAGTAGAAAGTTGACCCAGATACGGGAAGACAGAGGTTTGATGATCCGAAAAGGATCATTTTGGTTTTATTATCATTTAGTTGTAAAAAGTTATGAGACATCCAAGCCTTAATGTCTATTGAGCAAGCAAGTAAATTCATCACAGAGCGTGGATCACGAGGTTTCAGTGAAAGGTAAATCTGAGTATCGTCAGCATAGCAATGAAATGAGATGTTGTGCCTACGAAATATATTGCCTGGTGGGAGCATATAAATAGAAAACAAAATAGGGCCTAAAATAGATCCCTGGAGAATTCCACACGTAATAGGAGCAATGGAAGAATGGAAATTTCCGATTTGTACTGAGAAGGTTCGCTGGCTAAGGTATGAAATGAACCAGTCAAGAACTGTGCCCTGAAGGCCAATGCTCCCCAAACATTCAATAAGTATGCTATGGTCAATTGTGTCAAAAGCACCACTTAGGTCTAAAAGAACCAATATTGCACAATCCCCGGCATCAACAATAAGAAGGAAGTCATTTAACACTCGCAGTCATGCAGTTTCATTGCTTTGAAAGGCCTTAAAACCTGACTGAAATATTTCTAAAATATTATTGTTTCGTGAAAAAGGAAGGAGTATATTGGAATGGTTGGATAATATGGATGAGTAGTTTTATGGTAGTGTGGACAAACTAGAGACAGGAAGAATGTACGGCCTATTCTATGGCACACGCAGGAACTCATTCAAAAAGGAATTAATGCCTGACAGGACATACAGCCTCACATCCTAACAAGAAACAGACTGTAAGTGACAACATATGGCGGACATCAGACTTGGAATGGAAAAATGAAGGATGGATTGAAGACAATTTTGAACACAATTTTGAATACTAGAAGATTGATAAAACGCCATTTTGCTTGAACTTTTTAAAATAAAATAAACTGTTCTGTTATTGTGTTAAAACATGTTTTTCTTAATATTGCAAAATGGCATGCATGTAGTTTTGATCACTTTCATGTGAAAATTAAATTTCATTGATCTTCTAATTGCTAAATATATGAATTTTATAATACATTAACTATTTGTAAATTTATTTTTTACACTGAGCCAAAGATCATGTTGCATTTCCTGTTTAACTAAAACATAAAGCATTTTTCCTTGTTTTTCAAACAAAACTACATCTGGTCTACTATTAATATTACTTTAATAGACTAAATTTTCTATTTGCTAGACACCAGTGCCACCGGTTGACCATTAGTATTACTGAAATTAAAAACCTAAAATAAATTTTCCAAGTTACATTTATTTGTAAAAAATATAAGATGAAAAAGTAATGGGTGTGAAAGGCATTTTGATAGGGCATGACCAAAGGAATAAAAAAAAAAACAAAAGAATTTTGATTGTATGTATCACAAGTCAAGAGATATTTATCACAATGTGCATAAATATACACTGCTCAAAAAAATTAAAGGAACACTTTTTAATCAGAGTATAGCATCAAGTCAATGAAACTTCTGGGATATTAACAACAGGTGCACTAGAGGGGCAACAATGAGACGACCCCTAAAACAGGAATGGTTTTACAGTGGAGGTCACTGACATTTCCCCCCTCCTCATCTTTTCTGACTGTTTTCTCACTAGTTTTGCATTTGGCTAGGGTCAGTATCACTACTGGTAGCATGAGGTGATACCTGGACCCTACAGAGGTTGCACAGGTAGTCCAACTCCTCCAGGATGGCACATCAATACATGCAATTGCCAGAAGGTTTGCTGTGTCTCCCAGCACAGTCTCAAGGGCATGGAGGAGATTCCAGGAGACAGGCAGTTACTCTAAGAGAACTGGACAGGGCCGTAGAAGGTCCTTAACCCATCAGCAGGACCGGTATCTTCTCCTTTGTGCAAGGAGGAACAGGATGAGCACTGCCAGAGCCCTACAAAATGACCACCAGCAGGCCACTGGTGTGAATGTCTCTGGCCAAACAATCAGAAACAGACTTCATGAGGGTGGCCTGAGGGCCTGACGTCCTCTAGTGGGCCCTGTGCTCACTGCCTGGCACCGTGGAGCTTGATTGGCATAGAATACCAGAATTGGCAGGTCCACCACTGGCGCCCAGTGCTTTTCACAGATGAAAGCACGTTCACCCTGAGCACATGTGACAGACGTGAAAAGATCTGGAGAAGCCGTGGAGAACGTTATGTTGCCTGTAACATCATTCAGCATGACCGGTTTGGTGGTGGGTCAGAGATGGTCTGGGGAGGCATATCCATAGAGGGACGCACAGACCTCTACAGGCTAGACAACAGCACCCTGACTGCCATTAGGTCTCGGGATGAAATCCTTGGACGCATTGTCAGACCCTACGCTGGTGCAGTGGGTCCTGGGTTCCTCCTGCTGCACGACAATGCCCGGCCTCATGTGGCGAGAGTATGCAGGCAGTTCCTGGAGGATGAAGGAATTGATACCATTGAC
>JAACJT020000064.1:1107615-1121134 GCA_009936485.2 Gymnarchus niloticus | reverse complement strand
TTAACATTCACATCCTAATGAAGAATTACTTTGTGTACGAGTCACGATATACAATGTGTACACAAACGACGACACAAATCAAAACACCACACGGAACCCCCCGTACCAAACAAAAGTGCTACCAATCAAACGGTGTTACAGCACATACCGTGACATAAGCACAAAATAACAGAAACACCGCAAACTGTGGAGGGTGATTCCTGCCATTATTAAGATGCACGTTCGGAAGGAAGACGTGCACGCGGAACATGCGCATTAACGCGCAATGAATTTTGGGCTGCCTTCAGTATCCATAGCAACCAGATATACAAATGCGAACCTTCCGAAAGAGGATCTTCATACCTTCATGCCGAATGCCAATGTGAATGTTCCGCGTGTATGTCCCCATTTGCGCATGTAAAAAAATATGGGAAGAAAATTCATGATGTAAATCAGAGGGAAACAGCTCAGGGCTAATACAGAAACACATTGTCCTGTTCTGTGTGAATTTGAATACCTACTCTGATTACAGCATGCTCTTTAGACCTTTTGACGTCACATGATACATGACTGACGTTAAATCCCTGTTATTATCCAGCATTCACACAGAAATGTAAGGGACTGTTAACTTGCTTAAGAAAAGGAATATGGGAAGCACTCCCTATTCCTCACACCCATTTAGCAGGCTCAGCATCCCTGCGTTTGAAGCAGAGTTTCGGCCATTGGTGAATTAATTCCAATTCAAATCAGGACATGAAATTGGAGTTGAAACTGGAATTACCCCTATAGGAAGGAGAACTGGAATTAAACTGGAATGTCAGGAAGCTGAATTAAATAGAATTTTGGCAGTTCAATGTTTCATTAGTAAATATCTCAGATTACAAGTCATGATATATATTTCCATTCTTGAATGTAATAAAATGTTCAATGTACCTTTCAGGTAGAAGAATGGTTAATGTAAATTTAATTGAATATAAATGAGACCTTGAAGAAATTGAGGAATGATGAATGAGCAGTTTAACTGTAGAAGCAAGACACTTGTTGAAATCCATGCCATAATGTATATTTCAATATACTATTACTACCAGTAGAGGATTACTTGAACAGAAATATTTTGACCTTTATAAATACAAGTTATTACATAAAGTGGAGAAAATTTTGCTTGCTTCTGTACTACAACATACCACAAACCTAAATAAAATACATAATTTTTATTGATTCATTAATGTCCTCTTTTTAATTATATTCCTTCATTCAAATGTTTTCACTTTTTATTATATCCAATCATCATCATCACCACTTGTTCAAATTTCACACTTGCCAAAGACACTGAATAGCCATTCTGCAGGTGCAGAAGAGGCAGTAATGGCTAGGTATCAGGATGCAAGTTAGAGAATTGGGATGCCTTTTAAAATTACCTCCAAAGGTAAAGGAGACACACTACAGAATTTTATTCAATATATATTCTGCGGCTGCCTTTTTACAGGAAAGATTTAAGTTTGATATTAGAACCTTGTTTTTTTTTTTGGTTTTTGCCAGTGGAAACTATTGATCATTTAAATTTTCAGTGTGTCTTTACAAGGCAGTTTTGGACAGAGGTTCACCAATGGATGTCTTTGAAAATTGATATGATATCTACCCTAGCTGTTAATGATATTTTACTTTTTAAATGTGATTGGGACCCACAGTTAATTGACCTTCTTAACCTTATTACAGTTTACTTTTGGGTATATTTCATATTCATACTTGTGAGTGAAAATAATGTAAACCTTTCTTTAATTTGTTCATTTGTGAATTTGTCAAATATTTTCTTAAATATATGGTAAGGATGAACAGAAGGATTGAAGGATTATATATATCCATTTCCACGTTTCTTTTATTTTAGCTTCTCTTCCCTAAGCTCTGTTGTTAATGTATTGCTATTTTTTGCTCCTGCACGTTTTTGATGTTCCTTGCTCCTATTTTTTCATATTGTAGTTTCCTTTATCTTTCTGGTGTTGTCTTATTCCTTTTTTTGGAATGTAAATATGGTTGTATCGCAAAAAAAAGAAGAGGAGCAGTTATATGAGCAGGATCCAGAAGTACAGCTTGGAAGGGGTGTCCCTCGGGCTCTCAGACTCCCTTCCCTCCCCATATCCGGTTGCTGATCTTTGAATGCAAGGCCAGGACTCATCCAGAAAGGGCTTGAGTGCCCAGAGAGTTTATCACAGGACTGTGACTTTGAGGTCCATGGGGCACCTTCCAGCTGATGATGGACATCATCCTACGGCCCCACTGGGCCTACTCTGCTGCCAAAGCCTGGTACCTGGGGTTCCTTATCAGCCAGGGGCTGCTGCATCCCCAAGATAAGAAGGTGGAGGCTGTGCGGCAAAACCCTCTGCATGCAATGAAAAAACAGGTGAAGGTCTTCCTGGGGTTGGCGGGGTACTACCGCTGCTTTGTTCCATGCTTCTTCTCCACAGCTGCTGCCATAACCGACCTGACCAAGAAGGGGGCCCCAGAACAAGTGCCATGGTCCCCAGGTACAGAGGCTGCATTCTCCACCCTGAAGCAGGCCCTTACCTCGGAGCCGGTGCTCCAAACTCCAGGCTATAACAAGCCATTCCACCTTCAGACGGACATGTCCAACAGGGGGCATGGGGCCATGCAGAGCCAGGACCATGAGGGGCAGGAACACCCGGTACTGTACCTCTCTCACAAGCTCTCCTTGGCCCGAACGCAGGTATCCCACTGTCAAGTGAATGGCCCTGGCCATAAAGTGGGCGGTCCAGGAGCTGTGCTACTACCTCAGAGTAAAAGCCTCCATACCCGGTCCTGGGACACCGGGCCAGAACGGGACGAGACGGGACTGCTACCGGAGATGATGCGTCTGGTCAGCACCTAGTTTCAATCAAATAATCTTTATTTATATAACACCGTTTCAACCATAGAGTTTACAAAGTGCTTTACAGGCATTTTAAGAATTTAAAATTAAAAATTAAAAGTAAATATGGAAGAAAAAGTAAAATAAACAAATAAATGAAATAGCATCATCATAAGTTATTAAACACAATGGTGAACAGCAATGGTGAACAGTTTGATTACTTTTTTTGTTTGTGCAGGAGAGTGGTGCTCATGCCAGCCGCCCTGCATGTGTTTTTTCTGAAGAATGCCATAATAAAGGTTTGCCGACTCAAGGTGCAGTTTTTTATGCTCGGGCATACCTCACCTCTGCGTTGTGTGTACCCTCCTTATACCCCACTACAATATATATTCGAATATTTAAGAAGTATTGAAACACCCACATTTTTTGTGTACATTTTTTTTGCAGTTCAAGTCCAGTCAATAACCTGAAATTGTAGAAAAGTAAGCAATAAAATGCATGAGGTAAAAAAAAGAGAAAAAATATCATAGGTGGCCAAAAACAAAAAATAATTTACATTTCAGTTATACCAAAAGGCCATTTTAGGGGAACAAGTAATGGGTTAACAATGTGCAGCTTTTTTCAGCAAAGAGGGGAAACTGACAATTGAAACTTGATGCGAACAATTCCTATTGGTGTCCCAACATTTGTTGATTACTTATATACCCTGTATAAAAGCAGTGTTTCAACAGACTGTTACTACACCTTCTGAAGCATTACATTGTTACATGGACAATATTACACTTTCTGGAAGTAGTATATTGCTCATTACAACCCTGAAATGTGTAAGTCTTTCGTTTAGAGAAATTGCAAAGAAAGCCAAGGTATCAGGGAGTATAGTTTCCTACACCCTCAAAAGGCACTTGGAAACTGCAGGTAAATCTGACAGGAAGAATTTTGGGAGACACAAAGCCATAAAAGAATCAGAAGACAAGTTTCTGAGATTCAACAGCTTGCATGATAGACGCCTAATAGGACAACAGCTTCAAGCACAGCTTAACAGTGGTTAAATTAAGATAATCTCAGTTTCAACTGCGATATTTACTAACAAAACATGGAATTGCACAAAATTTTATTTAGTTCAACTTCCTTACATCCAAGTCCAATGGTGGCAGAGTTTGCTTCTTCGTTAATAATGACTGGTGTAAAGACGTTATGATTACTTGGAAATACTGCTCTGCTCTAAACTGTTCTATTCACAGAGAGAATTTGCTTCCTTCATTTTTTATTTATATACCGCCCCAGGCTAATGCAAGCCTGGCACAACAGTTACTGGCCAAGTAAATCACAGAAGTAACAAACAGCAGTTGTAACTGACCAGTTTTCATACTGGGTGATTTTAACCATGCTAACCACAGTTGCAAACAAGCAGAAATTAAAATCAGAGAAACCACCAGATGACAACATGGAGTTGGACTGACAAAGCCACTGAGCAACTGCAAAACTGCCTTGATCTAACTGACTGGGATGTCTTCAAAAATTCATGCGCAGATATTAATGAATATACTGACACCATCACCTCCAACATTAGCTTCTGTGAAGATTCTTGTATTCCCACTAAAACATTCATCAAGTACAGCAATGGCAAACCATGGTTCTCCAGTGAATTAAGAAACCTTTGTGCCAAAAAAGAGGAAGCCTACAGAAATGGAGACAAAGACCTCTTCAAGAAAGCCAAAACAAAACTGAACAGAGCTATGGATTCTGCTAAAAGTGAATACAGCAAGAAACTGGAAGAACAGGTCAATAGTCACAGTTCATCTATGGTTTAGAAGAGTCTCCACAACATCACAAAAATCCCTCCCAAGCTACAGCGGATCCATCTCTACCAAATAAACTGAACAAGTTTTACTGCAGTTTCAACGAGCAAAGGAATTCTAATGCTAATGACTGCAGTTCACATCCTCTGCCCGACAATTCAACACGTATCGCCTCATGTCCACTCGTCTGCTGCTCCCCCTCTCAGCAACCAGCCATGGACACAGACCCTGGCCACTCCACCTCTCATCTCCCAAGCTCCACATTCCATTCAGAAACATGCAGTGCAGAAGCTCTTCATAAAGCAGAAGCTGAGGAAAACTGCAGGACCCGACAATGTCTCACTTTGGATCTTTTATCACTGCGCAGACTAACTCGCACCACTTTTCACTGACCTGTTCAATCAGTCTCTGCTACTGTGTACAGTCCCTGCCTGCTTCAAGACTTCTACCATTGTTCTTATTCCCAAAAAGAAGAGTATGAACAAACTTAATGATTACTGAACAGTGGACTTGACTTCTGGCATCATGCAAGTCTTTGAACAACCGGTCCTCACTTACCTCAAACCTATTATTGAGCCACTTCTGGATCCCACAGGAGCAACAGTTCAGTAAAGGATGCCATAAACTTGGGTCTTCATCTTGTCCTGCAACATTTGGATTCCTCTGGCACTTATGCAAGGATACTGTTTGTGGTTTTTAGCTCAGCTTTTAACGCTTTCAAGCCAGAAATTCTCCACAACAAACTTTCACAACTTAATGTACCCATCATCCATGTGCAAGTGGATAAAGAACTTCTTGACATACAGGAAGCAGTATGTTCGTGGGGGTCCTCAGTTTTCTGACCCTCTTCTTGAGCACAGGTGATCCTCAACGCTGTGTTCTTTCTCCACTTCTGTTCTCAATGTACACCAATAATCTCACCTCCACATACAGCACAGTAAAATTACTGCAGTTTGCTGATGACACCACCCTTTTGGGTCTCATCACTAATGACGATGAGGCCAAATACAGGTTTTAAGTGGATCACTTGGTGTCTTGTTGTACAGTCAGCCATCTACTCTATAATGAAACATATATGAATGAAATAAAAGAAAATAACAGAAAAACATTAGTGCACTATTCCAGAGATTAGCTGCATACACCGAAAAAGCACAGTCACCTTTCCACTTATGCTGGGCTCGTGGTACAGAAAGTAAAAGTTTGTCGGATGACCTCAGCTGTCTGGGCCCACAATGGTAGGCAAGTAACTCAGTAACATAAGGGGGACATAACCCATTTAAAGTCTTAAAGACAATTAGCAAAACTTTGAACTGGATCCTATACTGGACTGGGAGCCAGTGCAACAAGGCCAATATAGGTGTTTTTTTGTCTTAGTCAATAACCTAGCTGCAGCATTCTGAACCAGTTGTAGGCAAGAAAGTGATGACTTACTGATTCCCGAATACAAAGAATTGCAATAATCTAAGCAGGATGAAATCAGGGCATGAATAACTTTCTGGAGATATGGATGTGATAAAAATGATTTAACTTTTGAAATTTTTCTAAGATGATAAAAAGCCAATCTAACTACTGAATTAATTTGCTGATCAAATTTAAAAATCACAATCAAAGATTACACCCAGATTTAGTGCAAGATCTTTCACAAAGGTAGAAATTTGAGCCAGATACCGAGAGACAGAGATTTGATGATCCGAAAAGGATAATTTTGGTCTTATTATCATTTAGTTGTAAAAAGTTATGAGACATCCCCACCTCAATGTCTGTCAGGCAAGCAAGTAAATTCATCACAGAGCGCGGGTCACAAGGTTTCAATGGAAGGTAAATCTGGGTATCGTCAACATAGCAATGAAACGAGATTTTGTGCCTATGAAATATATTGCCCAGGGGAAGCATATAAATAGAGAACAAAATAGGGCATAAAACTGATCCCTGGGGAATTCCGCACGTAATAGGAGCAATGGAAAAATGGATATTCCCGATTTGTACTGAAAAGGTTCACTGGCTAAGGTATGAAATAAACCAGTCAAGTACTGTGCCCTGAAGGCCAATGCTCCCCAAGCGTTCAATAGGTATGCTATGGTTAATCGCGTCAAAAGCAGCACTTAGGTCTAAAAGAACCAATATTACACAATCCCCAGCATCAACAATAAGAAGAAGGTCATTTAACACTCATAATAATGCGGTCTCAGTGCTATGAAAGGCCTTAAAACCTGATTAAAATATTTCTAAAATATTATTGTTTTGCACAAAGGTAGGAGTTTTGAAACGACTGCTTCTTCCAAAACTTTAGATAAAAACAGCAATTTTGAAACAGAACGATAATTTGAAAGCACGCAAAAAGCTAAATTAGGCTTTTTAAGCAATGGCTGGACTACTGCATGTTTAAAACACGAAGGAACAGTACCCGTTGAAAGCACCCAAGGGCCAATGACATCAAAGACATCTTTAAAAAGACTAGAGGGAATGACACCGGAAGACAAAAAAGAAGACTGAGTTAGACACTATTTCCTTTAATGAAGAAGAAAGGGAAAGGGGTTCAAACTCTGTCAACGATGTTGCATAGACCCTATCAATTCATTTCATTTTTATTTATATAGCGCTTTTAACATGAAGCACTGTCACAAAGTGCTTTACATAGTCCCGGGTCCACAGTCCCCAGAGAGTAAGCCAAACGCAACAGTGGCAAGGAAAAACTCCCTCAGGAGGAAGAAACCTTGGGAGGAACCAGACTCAAAGGGGAAGCCCATCCTCCTCAGGCCAGCACCATGCAGGACAAATTAATGAATACAAATTAGAACAACAGATATCACAAGAATGTAACAAGACCAGCCATCGGAGCAATATTCAATTTAATAGTGTCAATCTTACTTACAAAGAACTTTTAACAAATCTTCATGTTACGTCGGACAAGTCAAGATTAAGATTAAAGTGCTCAGGTGGAGATACAACCGATTTCACAACACTAAACAAGATCCCCTACTCCACTTCCCCATCTTGAAATGATGTCAGTGTGGTTGACTCATTCATATTTCTGGTACCATGTGTATTATTTATTTTTATTCTCATTCTGTAAATATTGTCTGTCTGTATTCTGTCTGCGTTAGACTGTCTGGGTGGGTTTCCCAACTGCACCTTACCAAAATGTCCATTTCTTACTTGTATGTGCTCTGTTACTGTATATATACTCTTGTTACTGTATATACTATTGTTATGTTGTTATTCTTGATTTTGTACATATTTTGTACTCTACATGGCGAATATAGGTGATTCTGATCACAGTTTCTACTGTATACTGCATGTTAAAATGAGCAGGTTTAACATCAATGTGACCTCACTGTCTCACTTAGACAGAGGAGAGTTCAGCTAGGCTATACCAGGCAAAGCCAGCACAGAATAAACAGAGGACCATCAAGGCAGAGTGTACTGAGAATTGTTTATTGACATGTGGCAAAACTGGGGAGCAGCTACAACTGTCTCCCTCAGTGGGCAACACTCAGTAAAATTGTCCAGATAGCAGGCTGCTTTATGAAAGTGTTAGGTATTTTTTACATAATTCATAAATATCAATAACACACCACATGTTTTATAGAAGTAATTCATTACTATGTATTTAATATTTTACAAGCAATTTATTAACAGTTTGAGGTTATGAAAAGTCATCTCCCCCCTCATGATGCTTAGTAGTGATCTGCAGTGATGGTCAGTTGAGGGGCATGGCCTCTGGGTTTGCCTTGACTTTGCTTATCTCACTCTCCCTTCCCACCAGTGATGGGCGAGGGCCAAAGGACTCACATATGGCATAGAGTTAGCTGTCACTGCTAGCTGCACTGCACACTTCTGTCAAGACAGTGTTGTGGGGCTGCTGAGGATGATGAGGAAGCTGAAAAACTCTGAGACTTAGAGCTAGGGGTTCTTGATGCAGTGACAGGGGAACATTGTTCAAAACCCCCCTTCATTAAATATTCTTTCTATTTCAGAGTTTAAATGTAGATATATACACACCCCGTCACACACATGGACACAGTTTACAAATGCACACGATAAAACTGAATGAACTTGGGGAAAGATCTGAAGATTAAAGCTCAATTTGTGATGGTGTATGTTTTTGAAATTTAAAATTCAATTTATCCTTTTCTTCAATTGCACGTTCTACAGAAATGGATTCCAAATGTACGTAAATCTTGTGAGGCTCATGTTATCATGACGTAATTGTTACTACTGGGCCTGCAAGCAGAATGCACTGTTTGTATGTACGTTTAAATTATTGATTTAAATTTTAGACATACAGTTGGCTCTTTTATTTTTGCTATTTAAATAGCCAACTTTATTTTAATTGCCCAGCAGATGGCAGTCTAAAGGAACATAGTACAGACCACTGTATGAAACAGCTGAGAACAGAGCTTGAATTCAGGCTGCATTTGTAGTAGTGTAGTGGGACAACCTGCTGAAACTCTCCAGTCATCATCCTTTAGTGTCCTCGTCATTCACAGTGTAGAATTCTGACGGGATTGCTATCCCAGGTGTTAGCATATTTCACTGGATCATTGTGTCCATTCTGATTCATACATTCACAATCTAGTATGGCTCACTGAATTTCCACTGTAGTGTAAACGGGTGTTGTCCTCCTCACTGTTATTAGCTTCTTCTTTATAGCATTTCTTCTCATAACTGCAGATAGACTTCTTATCACTGTTTTCTAGATATAATTCAGGATTTTTCATCTGGTTTCTATGCTTCTATTCAGTAATTCAATTTTTGTCCTACGTTATAGCACTTTATTCAACTCCTAATCACATCTTCCAATTTTTCTTTCTGCCTCTCATTTCCATGATTCTCTTCCAGTTTCTGATTCTTTTCTTCCTCCTCATTCACATCTCCATTTTCCTTCCTGTGTCTCATCTACTGGTTTTCCATTCTGATTCTGATGTTCCTGCGTCTCATCTACTGGTTTTCCATTCTGATTCTGATGTTCCTGTGTCTCATCTACTGGTTTTCCATTCTGATTCTGATGTTCCTGCGTCTCATCTACCAGTTTTCCTTCCTGCACCACATCTGCTGGTTTTTCTTCCGGGATCAAATCTCCACTTTTTTCTTCCAGTGTCACATCACATGTAAGTGGCATTGTGTGTTCTTGCTGCACATCTCCACATTTCTCTTCCTGCTTCAGACCTCCCTGTTTTTCTTCCTGTGTCACATCTTGTTTCACTTTCAGTTCCTTATCTTTTTCTTCCTCCATCACACCTCCGTGTCTTTCTTTCTGCGTAACATCATCGCGTTGCAGTTTCAAATTTCCTCGCTTTATTCCCCCATCCAGAAATCCTTCTTTCTTTTCATCAGTCTGACTTTCTTTCTCATCCACTTCCACATCACATTGACTCTCACCTTCCACAGCTCCTTTCTCCTCCTGTCTTGTTCCTCTCACTTCCTCTTCCTCACATTTTGCTTTCCCTCTAGCTATCCCATTCCTGTCTATCATTTCACTTTCCAAGAATGCCTGCTTCTTTTTGCTTATTGTTTCCCTTGTTTCTTCATTCTCATTGCTTTTCCTGGCAGATGTAAGCAGCTCTGTCTTTTCCATATCTTTATTGTTTTTAGAGGGGTCTTGCTGTAGGCAGCACATAATTTGTCTAATTCCTGTAATAAAACAATCTATATTCATGTTCATTGTAACAAATACCACTTTAATGAAATGATCATAAACTATAGGTTCAGACTGTAACATATAAAATATCTACAGTTATTCATATCTTTGTATGTACAGTACTACAGTATGAGTCAAGTTTGTGGATATGACAATGATGTATGTTTTTCCATAACCATGACCCTCTTGGCGATTTGTTTAGAAATGAAGGCAAACCTAACCAGCATGGCTACCACTGCATTCTGCAGCAACAAGATATCCCATCTGATGTGAACCTCATTGGACTGTGGTTGGTTTTTCAAACAGGACAATGCCCTAAAACACACCTGTGGGCTGTGTAAAAAGCTGTTTGGCAAAGGAGGAGGGTGGATTCCTGCTCATTCTTGCCTTGTTGTTCTGGGCTACTTGGCTAGCTTGTGACCCTGGTCTATTGGACCCCTTGGCTGACTATCTGGGCTTTGGCCTTCAAGAGCACCACACCACTGCTCTCATTATCTCTCTTCTCATTGGTTCTTGGTTGGGAATCAGAGTCTAATTCAACATCCCACACTTGGAGGTCCAAACTGCTAAAAGCTCATAAACACTAGTTGTCTGCAACTGTACCCTTCTATCAGACCATTGCAGTCAGGAGAAGGAGAATGTGTAATATCTCATCCCACTGACACAGTGCCTCCAGTGCCTGCTCAGTGTTTTATGGACACTTCCCCTACTGGTGGAGGATGCATCTGCCATCTGCCAAGTCACTTCTCTCACCCAAACCTAAGCTAAAAACTCAAACTTTGCCTCAGCTCCGAAAACAAACTCATAGTACTTTATGACATTCAAATATTAGAACTAGCTGTCTGCCATTGCGTTAGCTATCAGTGTTGGGGCACTGATAACACAGCATGCACTGAGGGATTTTCTTCTATCATAGCAATAAACGTTGTTGTGGGTAATATGTTTTAAGTGAATAAGATGAAAATGTAACTGCAAGTTAATATCTATGAGCAGTGTTTAACTTATTATGTACAGATAGTATAAATGTGCAAAACTGATTACCTTTCTTACAATGAAAATATATTATGGTAATCATTACCACCAGAAGGAGGAGCACGACAGAAATAGCACCAATTATGCCACCAATGGAAGAAGATGAACCTTAATGAGAACAAAAAAAAAATGTTTTTAATGATTTTTCTTGTCTTCTTCACAGCCTAGGTACATTTCAATCACAGTCATGATATTGTAATTATTAATATGTATTAATAGTAAGGTGGTGACTGCACTGTAACACTGGACGTCATAAGGACAGAAACCACATAAGAGGTTCTTTAAGCAGAGAACATGAAGCACACCTCTGCCAGTTTGACTCAGTCACCACCAGCGTCTGATTGCTGCCACTGAACCATTTTTCACATCCCAGCACCAGCTCACCTGGAAAACAGTCTGCAGTCTTGAAGGGGTCGCTGCTCCTTTCACTAACTTGATTCTTCACCACACATGCGTAAAATGTGTCGAGGTTCTGCTCCTTCATGATGACTAGTCCTTCTGGAACATCAGACCAAGGGGGTGTCGCGATGTTAGGCCCGTCCCATCTGAATTTAATGTATGGACCTTCTGCACTGCAGAACAGTGTTCCTGTGGTCTCGTTCCCCTCACATCTCACTGTGGGTGTCGTGACGGGCGCTGAAAGTTAGAGAGGTTCTCAAATGAGAGATGCACAAAATGAACACATCATTTTGACAAAGTCAAGACCTCCATGGAATTCAGACTTTGTATATTTTGGCTTGTTTTTTGCTAATAATTTCAGTAGCTACAAAAACAGGAATTTACAAAAATAGATACAATTAGTAAAGTTTCGTAATTGTTAACATTATGAAATTGGTTCAATGCACACACAGTGTTCCAAATGAAAGACCATTTTCACTCATTTTAGTTGTGTTAACACTGGATATTCAATTTAGCTTTTTGAAAAACATGGCATGTCGTACTGTACTCAGCTGGAATTTTGCTTTCACATGTAGATCAATACTGTTGAAAAAGGCATCTTCAGTTACCAACGACACCATGTGCTCTTTGATATACAACTGTAAATCATCCCCCTAAGTATTAAATGTTCTTTGTGAAATCAGGACATCTCATCAAAAAGAGTCAAAGTTCAGTTCTATGGGAATCTACAGTAATGGAAGGATAAGGCAGAGAGAGAGGGGACAAAGGAAGAGAAAGGAGGAAGAGGAGGACAAACGGGAGAAATGAAATTTTTTAGAAGAGGATGTTCAAAAATGAGGACAGGTAAGTTACTATTATTTAAACTATAGACAATTGTAATCTATGCTCTGATGTACTCTTTCTACAGCTGCAGAGGATGCAATGCAAATTAATGGGCCCACAATACAATACTTAGTTTTGGTATGTAAAATATTATGCTGTGAGAGGAACATGCTGTTATATGAAAAGTTCAAGGCATCCTGGGAATTAAAGTATTATATTTTGTACAAGAATAATGTAACTTTGCATGCGTTTAGATGTGGTCCTCCACCATCATGCCTCCCTGGGCCCATGTGACACTGAGGATCTTCTCACATCCAACCATAATCTCCAAAATAGACCACCCCAGATCACTACTCTGGTTTACCTGCCACTTTCTTCAAAACACAAGATTCACATCTACTCCCCCCATACCATCCCGTAGAGGAGTTTTTCCTGACACAGTGGTTAGGAAGTGTAAACCCCATATAGGAGGTCTGTGAGGAAGCAATAGTGCATTTAGCCATTTTCACATTTTTACATAACCAGTGTGTAACCCTTAAGGATTGTAATGGAAGGTACTGATATGTAGTGTTTTAGAGCTTTAGTAAATAATTTCTGGTAGAATCCCCTACACAGGCCCAAACCACAACCAAGAATGTTCACCATCATGTGCGACGATGAGATATTGCAATACTGCGCACGGTTGTCCTTTGTTCTATCCCATGTACATGTACAGGTCAAGGCAGTGCTCCCAATAGCAACCCAGGCGAAGCTGCATGACCTGGAGCCCAGAGACTGGATCGTGAAAAAGGACCTCAGAAGGAAGAACTGGAGATCCAACCGGTGGCTGGGACCTTTCCAAGTTCTGCTCACGATGCAGACGGCGGTGAAGGTCGGAGAGAGGGCCACCTGGATACACGTGTCACACTGCAGAAAGCTCCCTGAACCCGGTGAAACCCGACGGAACCAACAGGGAGAGGAGGACCAGTAGGTGACAACGTGTCT
>JAACJT020000064.1:1086980-1101739 GCA_009936485.2 Gymnarchus niloticus | reverse complement strand
ATGGTCAGCAGGAGTAGATGCTTGTAGCCCTGTCTTCTTCAGTTTCTCCACCACTTCAGCCAGCATGGTGTTTCTGCCCAGAATAGGTCTTGACTTGAAGGTCTGTCTGCACTGAGGGCAGCTGTAAACTCCAACCTGATCCTGCTGATCCCAGCATCTCTTAATGCAGCTCTTACAGTAACTGTGCCCATAGTTAAGATCCACTGGATCATTCAGTAGATCCAGACAGACTGGACAGGTGAACCGTTTCCAATCCAGAACAACGCTGGCTTTTGCCATTTTCCCCCAAAAATAGATTTCAGTTTCATTTCCTCAAACAGCTGTCTACGTGTCAGAGTGGGCGGGACTTCCTGCATTTCAAAATGCAGCAGGTGTGGCTTTGGAATGAGGCCTGACTGAGAAGACGACTGAGCAAAGACTGCAGGTGGAGTTTATGAGTTAAATCAGACATGTACATTAGAAGAAACATTAATTTAGCGTTCATGAGTACATCTGTCGCTCACGTGTTTTTCTCAATCAAACTGTAATCCAACAGTTCATTGCTGTAGATAAAAAGTATCTCGAAAGCAGAAAGATATGACAGCAGTTATATAAACAATGAATCTCTGTCAATCTATAAGCTTGTCGTTTGAGTATCTGTCCCCAGGTGAAGCACATTAACAACAAAATGTGGACATGATTTGATGTCATGTGATGTCAGATATGACATACTGTATATGCGGTTATAAATAAATCATACCAGGTTTAGACAGAACGAGCTTTTATTACATTTACAGTTAATCCACAGATTTGATTTTTACATTTTTCAACATGATCAGTATTAAATTTTCTCATTTTTAACTTTTTTTCTGAAAAAAAATTTTGAATTCCCAGTCAATCGAGTCTGGCTGGGGGAGACCTTCACTGTACCAGGAAATCATTCGTTTTTCTTATCCCTGGTAAGCTTGGAGAGAGTGGAAGGTACCAGGTGGATAGCTGGTTTGGAGATCTCCAAAAACCTGTTGCTAAATTCACTCGTCACATGATCAATGAAAGGGTAAAAGAGAATAAGTCTGTAGTGTTCCTCAGTTGAGAGCGATGGTGTGGTCCCCCTGTTTTGTTGCCTCTTTCTTACATGCTTTTTCACCGGAACGAAATTGACGGACCTTGGCAGTTCTGTTGGTGATTTGTAAATGTCACTGAATCCTTCCTCACTGAGTACAGTTGAAATGACAGGAGCAACCTCTCTGGACTCCTTGTAGGCAGTGACAAGGTCAGTGTTTGTCCTTGTAACTCCTTGGTCAATGATTAGATGTAGCCAACAACTTTGCTGTGACAGCAGTGATAATTGTGTCAGATGATTCTGTATTGTGTCTTCGGATGCTGGTCCTGCTAGAGTTCCATGATGCTCCTGATTCTTCCATTAAAGCAGAGTGGACTTCACTGAAGTTATCCGGGTCCTTGAGTACTCAATGCTGATAGGACTGGGGCCACTAACAGTGAGGCTGGCAATAAAACTCTGGACCTGTGCTCTGAATCCTCTCCTCAAATGTTAATGTCATGTGATTGTGGGAAATGAAGTTTTCTCACCTGACTAAAACTTGACCTAGAGATCAAACCGGAAGTGAGTCCACTACAGTGTCAGGCCATCTGTGTGTTGCTGTTATTAAAACTGATAATCAAAACATGTGCCAATAATGGGTGGATGGATGAATAAATGGATGTAGACTCAAAACCACAGACCAAAATAACAGTCAAAATAATCACTGAGGATGTCTACGTTTTAGATTATCTTAAAAATACTTTTTAGACTGGAAACCCACTCGAGGCACCGTCGTACCGTGGGTAGTACTGACACATCACCCGTCCAGGCTTAGGGGATCAAGTTCCATCCCCATTGTGTGTGGAGCTCCTCTGTTCTCCTCGTGTTGTGTGGGAATCCTCCAGGTGCTCCAGTTATCTCCTACAGTCTAAAGACGTGCAGGTGGGTGAGTGAGTGTAAACGAGGTACATTTGTTAACTCCCCCATGTTGCGGGGCATCTTCCATTTCAACGTCATCCCCAACTCCGAATTAAATTTCCAATTTCTTCACGACTGATAACAATCATCATCAGAACTATGGCCCAGAGAGTTCACAGGTGACTGCCCCCCAATGTCGATGTCAGACTCAGCGTCGGAGTCGGAAGAGGACTGACCCTTTAGCATGGCGTTGTAACGGGTCATTCAAACATTCCCAGTCGACAGCCTTCAGAACCACCCATCTCAGGTCTGATTTCTTAGGCTGCTTCTCCCCAGCATACAGTCGGTAGATCATCAAGCATGCCATGCCATACTCAAAGTCCAAGATGATTTTACCTCTGTCGGGAATGTGCCACTTTTCGGGTGGAGGGATCACAGGCAGCTGTTTAAAGACCAAACGATGTTTCTTGGGTGTAATCGGGGCTTGAGTTTTGGAGATGTCTTATTTTCAGAGTGGTGCCATGTCGCGGTTTTATATGACACCTAGACATCTGGAATCTGACCAACTGTGTAAGTGTGTCTAATTGCTAGATACTCCCCCCACCTTCACACCGGACAACCCTTGGCCACCCCCTGGTCATCCTGTCATGATACTCATTCGTTTTTCAACACACACTAAACTCATTCACACCAGACTGCTGGCTCCAGCATATATCATTATTACTCTGTTAACAAATCAATTTACAAGACACCCCATGTAGGATTTTTCAAGCCCCATTTACTTTTATGGCAGTGTCAAAGTCAAACCAGCTTGACCACCCCACACCGTTTCAGACAGGAAACCCCCCCACCACCACCACTCACAGTCCCACAGCAAAAGAGACAGAGACTCCGGGTGTCAGCATCATGAATCTTTATTTATTTCATCAGACACCTGTCACTTTCTGATCTTTTATTTTCTCATTAGCAACTATATTATGTGTACGCTTACAAGCCTGACACTTAACACTGAGGGCATTAAGACCCTGCATCCTTCGCTCCAGGGCCTTCAGTTTCAGACTGTCTTTAGCAAGATTAAACAGAAGTGAGGCCTGGTTCAACAAGACCTGAAAAATCCACAGGTCCTCAACCGCCAGCGCCAGTCTGATGGGGTAATGCTCTTCCAGGTCCAAAATGTTTTTAGGTTCGGGACTGTTGGGTAGGTTGCTCATGTCTGATCAATGGTGGATCAAGAGAAAACGCCATGAACTGTCACAGTCTATGAGAAATCCACCACTCACAAATCCGCCAGGGACGTACAGATGTTTCTTCACAGGACCGCCAGACTCACTCTTCAGGTAAGATATAAACTTCAGACAGGCGCTCCAGAAAGTCGGAAATTCCAATTCTGTCACAGTTACAGACCTCTCATGGGAGTGTGCCAATTGTCTGTCCAGGATAAGGTAAATTTTCACCTCTAGGGGGTGCTCATCCATCAGCTTAATCACAATCCATACTTTGACTGGTGTTGGACAAGGCCCAGCTGCTTTCACTATCAGCTGCAAATTCACTCAGATTAGAACGGTCCAGCTTACCAAGATCAGCCATCACACCAGAGCCTCTTAAATATGCACCAGCAATCACGTGTGACATCTCTCCCAAACATTGTAACATCACAGACATGTCTGGGGCATGATTGCAGCATGCCCGGACATGCCCTGGGCATGATGGAAACATACCCAGGACATGCAGGGCTATGCCTGACCATGCTGGAGTCATGCCGCAGATTTTGTTTTTTTCCTTCAGCCACACCACATTCCAGAAACACGACACTGACCAGATGGAGGAGAACCGCCCGGAAGTCTTCACTCAGTCCTCCCCAGCTTTTTTCTTTTCGCCACATAACATCACACCACATAAGGTCTTCTCATTAGTAACATGACATCATAACATAAACACATAAATCAGGGGTCATAACCTCTCCTATTGACATTTACATCATAAAACAGGACATTCCCATCATAAATCAAGGTCATGACCTCACCTCTTGACCCCCATTAATCGGACACACACCCGTGACATCATCAGACACGTCCCCCATTGATATCATTGGACACACACATATGACATCATCGACACCCCCTTGATATATTGGATACACACCACCATGACGTCACTGGATATGCCCTATACATGCCCCTCCCCCAACCCATGACCTTTTGACCTTTAGGTCATAAATCAGGTCGTAAATCTCTTTTTGACAACAGGTGGATCATACACCTCTGTTGTAAATGTTGATGTAAAGCAGCTCTGTGAGGAGTACAAGTATAATTTTTTCCAGCCTAAACCAAAATACATAATTAATCACTATTCAGCTTGGCAGTAGCTCAGATGAAGTTTAAAAGTGCATTTACAGATAAAGAAAGGAAATCACCTCCTGGAATGTAGCTCGTCAGGTGAAGCACATCTTTGAGGATGACATTTGAGGTGGCCTTGTCATACTCTGATACTTTGTCAGTGTTTACCAGGAACATTCATTGGACTTTCTGTCACCCTTTGACAAATGAGGAAAAACCTGTCTGACCCTCAGACATCCAAAGAATTTTACATAGAAACATAACATAGGAATCAGACATCTACAAGAAAGGCCCTCACAGTCCACGGTTGCCTTCTGTTTTTACGCGTCCTCTACTGAATCAACTGTGAAAGGAAGAGAAACCCACAGCTCACTTTTAATCGTTTCACATTTCCATCTGTGTATTTGTAGGGTTAGGTAGATGTGAAGCAGTTGTGAACTTCAGATTTCTCAAAACACACCTTTCACCAGTTGCTTCTGCTACAAAATTACAAAGTACCTGTCTTAAGGTTTAAATTAGTAACGATTAAGCTGACATGGCAGGTCATGAAAAATAGCCTAGCTTGGCATCGCAATGTGAAAGTGAATCCTGTTCCCCCGTGAAGAGTGGCGTCTCTGATGCTCGTTTTTTGTTTCCTGGGTAACTCCACACCGCGGACACGCCAGGGCAGTGCCGCTGAAGACAGGTATATATACACAGAAACACTGTCCTCCTGGCCATCTTACTTCCCGTAGGGGTTTTATGAACAACGTCAGAGGGAGTTTGAAGTGTGTTTTTATGATTTGGTGTAAATGAAATGGCTTGGCACTGAGAGTGAGCTTTCCTGATACTGCTTAAAGCTAAATTGCTTTGTGCTAGTTGTATACGTCGGGGTTTGGGTTTTAGGGATGCGTCTCATTCATTCATGACAGACGAATCTTTACTTGCAGACTGTTAACTAGTTTTTGTTTTGAAACAAGGTGGTTTTTCCACTATAATGAAAATCTAAGGACCTACAAAAAACAAAGTGGCAGTTTCTTCTATTTATGTATGCTTTCTTGGTATCCTAACCAGCGTTAAGTTACAACGTAACAATGGCTTTGCAAGATGTGTGTGGTTTTCGGAAGACCCCTTTGTGTAGCAGATGGAATTCTCCGGCCTTGTTATCCATGCCTGCGAGAGATCCCACGCTTCCACAATTTGAGGAACTGGAGGGGGATCAACTTTTAAGAGAAGATGTTGGTTCAATGAGAGACAACAGTCCATTGCACCTGTATGTTCCTTCCCCAGAGTTTCTAACCCAGAAGCCTTTGCAGTTTAGCTTCACCGGCAAAGACTTCCCAACGGCCCGCCGGCCGTTCTCACTGTCTCATGGTACTACCACCGTGGCCTTCGTGTTCCAGGGTGGGGTCATTGCGGCAGCTGATACCCGTGCCAGCTGCTCCGGCCTGGTAGCCTGCCCGGCTGCCCAGAAGGTCCTGCCTGTGCACTCCCACCTTGTGGTCACTACCTCAGGCAGCGGCGCCGACTGCATGTTCTGGCAGCGCATCCTGGCCCGCGAGTGTCGCCTCTACCACCTCCGCAATCATCGGCGTCTGTCGGCAGGTGGCGCTGCCAAGCTGCTCGCCTACATGCTGCATCCCTTCAAGGGCACTGACGTATGTGTGGCGCTCATACTGTGTGGCTGGGACACGGGGGACACGGGGGACGAGGACACGACATCACCCCTGAAAGACTGGCCGGCAATGCAGGAAGAGGAGGAGGGCTGGCCACTAAAAGATGGAAGTGGATCTCAGAGGAGCAGGGAGACCAAGGAATGTGTGACACAAGCCTGCGACAGAGAGGGAGAGGGAAATCGGGTGATGGACTCACACAGGGAACTAATGGCATGGAGAGAAGAGGGCTGTGAGGCAGAGGAGGAGTTAGGTGGAGTGGAGAATAAAGAAGAGACAGAATTAACAGACCTTAGAAAAGTAGAGGTGGCCTGTGCTGGCAGACCCTCAGCGCCAAAGATCAGCAGAATCAAACAAAGCGGGAAATGTGGAGTAACAGAGAGAGAGATGGAACGAGTGCAGACCTCTGCAGGGAAGTCACAGACTGGCGGGCCAAGGCTTTACTATGTGTGCAGCGATGGCACCATCCTGCAGGGGGAGCTGTTCTCAGTGGGCTCTGGCTCCCCGTACGCCTACTCGGTTTTGGACTGCGGGGTGCAGTGGAGGCTCAGCTTGTCTGAGGCCGTCTCCCTTGCCCGGGAGGCAGTGTACAGAGCCAGTCACCGAGATGCCTACTCTGGGAACTGTGTGGACCTCTTCTACATCAGCTCTGAAGGATGGAGGCGCCGAGAGAGGGAGGACCTGAAGGAAGAGTTCCACAGAGAAAGGCAGGGGAAGAACAGAAAAAGGGTGGAGTGAAAGGAAGGTGGAGGCAGTCTTAATGCTCCAGAAACAGACTTCAGTAATTCAAAGTATTAGTCATGTACTGAGCTGAGATTGTGTCCGTTAACTTGTTGTTCCACATAAATTGCATTTCCTCCACTTTGTTGTGATTTAGAAGCGTTTGCCATTTAATCATTCCTGCAAAATGTAAATTGGGTTTTTGGTGCAATTAATGATGGCTGTCTTACAAATATTTATGAGAAGCGAAATTGCAATGTATCAAAACAGTAATTTCGAATTAACCTGACTTGATTATTCTGCTTGAGCTGTAATTATCAACCGACATGACTCGAGGGATTTTCTTCCACAGTTTCAATGACAAATCCGAGGTTATTAAAAAGCAATTTTAGAAAATAGATTTGTGGTGAAGGACATTGCTTAGAAACATTGCCTTGCTAAACGTCACCTGCAGGAAAGGTCATCCACGTCAGCAGAGGGCGCAAAGGGGAAAATGGGTTTCAAATTCCCTCGCTGCGGACAAAGCTAGGAACCGGAAGTGGTTTTTTTTGTCGAGTAATCGTCGTAAAGATGGCGCTTGCGAATCTCCTGCGGGGTGAGTGTGCGGATTTCTCCGGCCCCTCTGACCGATCTTTTGCGTTTGGATGTGGTCTGGATCGGACCGAGCTGGGCTTTGCAGCCGAGCCGGGGGACGGAGTGAGCTTTGCTGTACGGTCTGCCCGTGATCCCGAGGCCGAGGAGGGCCCCGAACGGAAGATTGAGTTTCTGCATGGAACCACCACGTTAGCGTTCAAAGTGAGTGTGTTTTCTGGAGGGCTGGTCGCCTCTCTGTGAATTAATCACTTATATCGATCATTACTGATAATTCCTGATCCTCAACGCCGTTTCGTCAGCAGCCTTATGCGGATAGAGGGCGTTCCTAGCGCTGGACGTCGGAGATATCGATAAATAGAGCTCATGACGTATGTGTAACTTAAATAAAACCGAACAGGTGTATTAATTACTAATTATTACTAAATAGCAGGTTTCGACCGAGGCTCCGGGACCCCGTGCTCTAGTTAGACTACCAAGTGCCGGTGAGCTGTCTTGATCTTGATAGTGGATGATGACAGTCGTTGATATGGGGGTACAGCGCAGCTTAGAGTAATCATAATAATCATCATAATAATCATCATAATAATAATCATAATAATAATCATAATAATCATCATAATAATCATCATAATAATAATAGGAGTCAGATTGTGGACAGTTCTCAGGGTCCAGAGGCGGCCAGCAGCCCTGGAGAATTTGAGCTTAAAGACGCCCCTAGGGTGACTTGGCCACTCCGCCAGCTTTGGATCTTGAACCAGCAACCTTCTGGACACAGACCGGACTCGCAGAGCTTCACATTCAGCTAAGCGAACACTATGGAGTAATCACCAACAATCATTCGTGTTATTTGAGGTTAATTATCGTTAGGAGAAATCTGCCTTGCTCTGAGTCATTTCTGAAACGTCTCGCATATATAAAGCTTCATCGTGTCCCAAGTGATTTACACCGTGGGTGGTTTTTTTGCTCACACCCAAAAGGTCTGGTTTGGATTGGGAAGTTCATCTTTCCATCTTCCAGCCACTTATCCTGGTCAGGGGAGCCTGTCCCAGGCAGCATAAGGCACGAGGCTGGGGGACAGCCTGGATGGGATCCAGTCTGGCAGACAACACGTACTCTCTGTCGTGTCATACTCTGTCAAATTAGAGATACCAGTTAGCCTATGGGAGGAAATGCAACTTCCATGTGCAGAGTGGTGAAGTGTGTCTGCCATTCAGTTGCTGATTTTGCACATTTGTCAACTGTGGTCTTGTAGTCCCAGAATTTCCTTCATCGGATGAGCCTCAGTGGCTGAGTCTTCTGCGGTCGTGTACGATGACTGCTCCTGTTTCAGTTCCAGCACGGCGTGATCGTAGCGGTGGACTCGCGAGCCACAGCCGGCTCCTACATCGCCTCCCAGACGGTGAAGAAGGTGATCGAGATTAACCCCTACCTGCTGGGCACCATGGCGGGTGGAGCAGCCGACTGCAGCTTCTGGGAGCGCCTGCTGGCCAGGCAGTGTCGTATCTACGAGCTGCGCAACAAGGAACGCATCTCTGTGGCAGCTGCCTCCAAACTGCTGGCCAACATGGTGTACCAGTACAAGGGCATGGGCCTCAGCATGGGTACCATGGTGTGTGGTTGGGACAAGAGGGGACCAGGTAGGTGTGTGGAGAGGGTTAGGGTTAGGCTGTGTGTGTCTGCTCAGGGCTTTAGGGTACGTGGGGTTGGGGGGGGCGTGTGTGTGTCTGCTCAGGGCTTTAACGTACGTGGGGTTGGGGGGGGGGGGGTGTCTGCTCAGCCCGACAAGACTCATTCTGATGGATGAAGTCTTCCATTTGTATGGGTAGTTTTTCCAGATGAAATTGAATCAGCTGCCAACCTGCAGTCAATGAAGTCAAGCCTGCTGACGGCCAAGGAGTCACTCTGTTTAGATCGAAGCCTAAACTTTAATGGGCGTTCTCAGACCCTGCATCTGGAGTCACGGTGTAAACTTACAGGCCTGAGGATTTATCTATCCATCTGTGTCTGTCACAGGAAGGAGCAGCAACTTGCTTGGTGGTTTATTTCTGCTCCAGCTGCACGATAAGTTAGAGGGACACTCGCAGATGTTTAGACGGTGCATTAAGAGGTCAGGTAGGAACTGGCCACGTCATTCTGGGGTGAGCTGTGGTGACTCTGGTCTCCATGGAAAGGCACCATTGTTATCCTACATATCGTGTCGTATTTATTTACCGCAACAATGCGTAAGCTTACATGATCATCTTAAATGATCTGTGTCATCATAAGTTTGTTGGCATTGGTATTTCTGCCACATACACACATCTCCTGATTGCTCAAGTGGAATTCGGCCCTGTAATAAATTTCTGGGATTAGCCTCTCTTACAGCTCCACTGATGAACACTCTTAGCATGTAAAGATCGTATGGTGGCAGGTGGTTGTGAGCGGTAAGAACTCTTAATGGTGTGTTAAATGGTCTTTCTGACAGAGTAGTAATCAATTTTGTTTCTGTAAAATAAACAGACAACACTGTAGAATATCCCCTACATTTGCTTTAGTTGGTCTAGTCGAATTTCTTAGGAGCCAGTGGTGTGTTGGCTGACCCCCACCACTAGGGGGAAGTGGCACACAGTTGCTTATGATGGAGAGAGGCAGCCATACATCACGCAGTGTGTGTTTAAGGACTAGCACACAATGACACAGTAATGGAAAATCGATAGTGCAGGCTGCTTGGTGGAGGGGGAGTGGCATGATGGAGAGAGGCTCTGGGACAATTCGCTCAGGTGAATACACGATCGATGGCGTGTTTTTTCTGGCTCTTTTTTTTTTTTTTTTTTTTTTTTTTTTTAAACACAGCATGGCGTGTGATTTTTGTCATGGGAGCTGGTGTCCTCCAGCATGGGGAGAGCAGAAAGAGACCTAAGAGTTTCCCATCGTGTCCTGCGTCACACTGCAGCTGCTCGAGCTGAACCACTAACTGGAGGCTGATCAGTCGCTGATGAAATAGAAACCCCATCAAGTCACGTTATTCCGCTGCCTAAGCATCTGGATAACAAACAGAATCCTGTTTAATGATGTTATACTGTCAGTGCTGCTGATGATGGCTTAGGGGGCTCGATGCCTCTTTCTATCCAGGCACCGTGGGCATGCCTCTGTCAGCCCTGGGCTCGTTGTCCTGCTCGCTGGCTGGGACACACTATTGATGCCCCCTTTCCGCCGATGCTGGTCCCGGTGCTTGAAATTTAACATGAACCATTCCATGTTTCCGGTTCCTCAAAATCGCTTCCAAACTGGCACCCAAAGCTTACTGGTCTGGAACCAGGGTTCTGTGTCGTGAAATGCTGAGGGGTGGACCAAACTGCACAAACATTATTTACATTAACATTCATAAATTCAGATTTATCTCTCTGAACTTGATAAAAACACAAGGAGTTATTTTGTGTTACTGCGGGAGCAGGTTAGTGATGTACATGCTGCATTGTTGCCTTGAATTTGGCTTGCGAAGGCAGTGGAAGCATGAACAGGCTCATAGTTAGGGCTGTTGGAGAAGGGGTATTGAGGGTCAGCACTTGCTGGGTGCAGTGTGCTGGCCGTTATGGCTCGGCCTAGCATGGACGTGCTGTGTTTATGGGGTCCTGCTCCTGCACTGACTGCTGGTGGATGTCTGGCGGTCTGTTAAACATGCCTCAGACAATCCTGATTGACAGCAAGCCTGTCATTTAGCCATCTGATGGCCATTGTGATGCATCAGAGAGCCTCGCTAACGAGCGGCACCAGCCCGAGCACGTTCCCACACAGTCTGGCTGCCGCCTCGGCTGCCTGCCGCTCCACCACGGCTCCGCTTAAGCGCGGATGAGTGTCAGGTACCCTGATTTCACGGTAGGCGCCGTCAGAAGGAGCAGATGAGTAATGCCTCGTCGGCTTCATATCCGGCACACGCTGCATCCCACTGAGAAGACGTGTGCCACTCGTGGGGGAAAATGACTATGGCGGCCCACGGTTTCTGGGGCCTTTTTGGAGAACTTTGACGGGAGTGGCGAACAGGCTCCCGTGGCCCCTATTTTTGCCTCAGGGCCAAGCAGAACGGCAGGCAAGGCTTTCTGCCGAGGTGATCTGCCCAGGTGGCCTGAGGGGTGAATTCCTCAGAATGTGTTGTGGGCATGTCTGACTTGCCTCCCAGCTCCCTGGCTTGTCATCATTTGGATGAGACCTAAGCTCACGAGTGGCTGGACGTTTTCAGCTGACTTTCTTGGCTTCACATGTTAAGGTCACATGACTTGGGTCTTGCCACTCACATTTATGGCATTGGTAACAGATGCTGTGTCAATTCAATTTTTATATACTGCATTTAACAAAGAGCACAGTCACAAAGCGCTTTAGAGTCCCATGTCCAAGGTCCCCAGAGAGTAAGCCCAAGGTGACGGTGGCAAGGAAAAACTCCCTCAGGAGGAAGAAACCTTGAGAGGAGCCAGACTCAGAGATAGGAGTGGTTTGTGGGGAGCTTTGGGCTGTGGGTAACAAATGTAATAGCAGGAGGCTGCAGCCTCACCAGCACCATCTATGGGTGTAATTTGCTCTATTACTCCAGTCTGTATGTGACTCTCAGCCCCTATCTGCTTGGGATCCTCGGTTAGAAACCACATTTAGAGAGTGAGACACTCGCCTCACTGTGTCCTTTATGGGAAGCAGCTTGAGAAAATAGCTTTGGGTTCTTCTAAATGGTTGAGCTTCTTGTTTTCTCTCGTATCCAAGGCCGACACTGTGCTAAAGGTCACCTGATTAATCTTCGTATCGTTTACAGTGAATTTTTAAGTGGCCCGACAGACAAACAGTATAAATGGCAAACGGTGAGCGAATGCAAATGTCAGCGGAAGCAGAAGGTGGAAGAGGCGTTCCAGGAGGACAGTGATTATAATCTCATTGACGCAAGGGCTCCACGTTTCCTTTGTGTGTCCCTTGGGGCCACTCCCCAGCTAACAGCCCCCACTCTCTCCCCGTCGTCAGGGCTGTACTACGTGGACTCGGAGGGGAACCGTGTGTGCGGGGATTTGTTCGCCGTGGGCTCCGGCTCCATGTATGCATACGGCGTGCTGGACAGCGGCCTGCGGGCGGACCTCAGCGTGGAGGAAGCCTGCACCCTCGGCCGGCGCGCCATCTACCAGGCTACCTACCGAGATGCCTACAGTGGCGGCGTAGTTAACCTGTACCGTGTCCACAGCCAAGGATGGGAGCGGGTTTCCCAAGACGATGTGCTACAGCTCCACCAGCAGTACCAGACCAAGCGGGCCTAGGCGGGGGAGGGCTTTAATAAGAGGGAGGGGCTTATTATGGGGGTGTGGTTAGGGAAGGGTAGTGACCCTATATATTGGGTGTGGTCTTGTAAGGGGGCTATGCTATTCTTGGGGTGGTGTCTTGATAAATGGGGTTGTGGACTGTAATCTGCTGTGGTTGGAGGAGTATGAGGAGGGGTTCTATCTATAATCATTTATACGAGGGAATGTCAACATTAGAATGTCCCTCAAGTTACAGCATTGGAGAGAGACACCTCAGTCATAAGAATAGAAAGTATAGTGTAGCGGGAGAAGCAAGTGGGTTTCACCCAAAATGTATGTTGTACAGTTACAGGTTGCTCTTCATTAGTATTCCTGTCATATACATCTGTTCAGGAGGCATTACCTGTTGCAGTACCGCAGGTTGACCTGCCGAGCCTGGGGGTGCCATCTCCTTCTGAGTGAATACACTACCTTGAAGAACTTCTTCCAGAAATTTGTACCGGGAAAGTCTGTTCCTCAATAAAGCTGGAATATCACTCTTTTTGACTTGCATGTCACTCTTCAGTGGTTAATGCCTCTGCTTGTATATTTGTTTTCCCTCCATTGATCCATCAATCTCTCTCAATCCTGTCTTTTTGGTTTGAGAAATTGCTTTGAGCTGTCTGATTCTTTGTGTTTTTTTGACTCCAATCTTCGCTTTCACTCCCCAATCCCCATGCTAAACGCTTCAGTTGCTGAGAGTCATTACCCGCTGTGTAGTTTGCCTTTATCCCATAGATTTTGATATTGGATGTCCTTCAAAATTCTGAACTGTCTGCTTTTTGGTCACGCAGTCTCCAGTAGTGATCACAACATACAAATGAGAAGCTAAATTAAGTAGAGGACCAATATACATTTGGTTATTAAATCTTATGCACTGTAGGTCAAGTTATGGATCTTGATTGAAAGTTGGCAATGAACAAATAATGTGACAGTGATTTGTGACCTTTGTGACCCTTCACTGTTTTGTAAAGCCATTTTGCCAGGTTTTGCTGCATTTCTTTATCCACTATTTGAGCTTGTGTTGAGTTTCAGTCGTGAGGATGACATGGCTGGTCTTTCCACTACCTTTTCCTCCTTAATCTCCTAGATAGCAGTTGTGTTTCAGTCCCATGCCATCCAGATAAAAGGTTGCCCATAGAGCACGAAAGCCTTTCCTTGAGTGTTAGAGGTTCTGATATCCTTTCAGAATTCCTTAGCTGTTTGCTGCATCCTTAGTAGAGGTTAGGGAGCCATCTGCGTGACCAGGTTGCATTAGAAGGCTTTGACAGTTCCCTACCCGTTTCACCTATTCTGTTCGTTAGATGCCCTGCAGCTTGCATCCTTTTTCCACGCTTTTGCCTTGATCGTCACTTTGGAACAAAATTTATTGGGAAGGTGAAACTCTTTCCCAGCACATCTTAGTGCCTTTGAACAAATTCAATTCTGCTCTTCATGTTGATGAAAGGTTTGTGTCATGTGGATGAGCCTTCAGCACTTCTCTGCTCTGCTTTTTCAGTAGCCCTCATCCCAAAGCATTGGACATCTCAGAAGGTCTCATTTTATGGTCCCTCCTGTAGATTACCATGCTGTTTTATGGTGAGCTCACTGAATTGTTCAGCTGTCAGTCGTCTTGCTTGTTCAGAAATCATCCTTGTGGCATTTCCAGTACGCTTTGGTACATCTGTCGTGGTTCTTTTTTGAGTTTCCTTTTGAAACTGAAAAATTTTGGTTGTAATTTTGTCTTCAGCGTGAAGAGGGTGAAGGTAAGGTTTCTGAAGGTGACTGGATTTTCAGAAGTATATAAACATTTCTTAGAGTTCTGTCCACTCTCAATCATCATCATCTTTTGGCTGCTCCCATTAGGGGTCGCCACAGCGGATGATCTGTTTCCATTTCTTCCTGTCCTCTGTACCTTGCTTTGTCACACCAACCACCTGCATATCCTGTCTTACCACTTCCATAAACCTTCTCTTTGGCCTTCTTCCTCTTGCCTGGCAGCTCCACCTTCAGCATCCTTCACCCAATATACCTGGCATCTCTCCTCTGCACATGTCCAATCCAACGTAATCTCACCTCTCTAAATTTGTCTCCAAAGCATCCAACCTGAGTTGACCCTCTAATATACTCATTCCTAATCCTGTCCATCCTTGTCACACCCAATGTAAATCTTAAAATCTTTAACTCTGCCACCTCCAGCTCTGCCTCCTGTCTTTTTGTCAGTGCCACCGTCTCCAGCCCATATAACATA
>JAACJT020000064.1:1072082-1083398 GCA_009936485.2 Gymnarchus niloticus | reverse complement strand
TGCTCCATCTCTGCAACACAGACACTCCGGCTGCTCCCTCTGGCATATAACTGCTCTGCAGCACAGACACTCCGGCCGCTCCCTCTGGCATATAACTGCTCCATCTCTGCAGCACAGACACTCCGGCCTCTCCATCTGGCATATAACTGCTCCATCTCTGCAGCACAGACACTCCAAAGCACGAGACTGCTCCCTCCTGCCGATTACTGCTCTATCTCACCTAGATCACCACTGGCCGGAGTCCCTCTCTCAAGCCTCCCCCTGTTCTCTACCCTGAAATCCTCCCCCTCTGCACTCCTTCTTGGATCAGTTTTACTTCCACCCTAGAGGAGAGGCTTTAATTAAAACACCCTTTAATGCTCGTTACTATGGCTGTCTCTTGCTACCTGGGTTGAATGGAATGCCGGCAGTAGGACAGATACCCAGCCCGAGTCTGACAAAAGTTGGCCCGCCACGCAGAGAGCTGGGTAACTGTATTGTGTCCTCTCCCATTACACATGGAGAGCCGAGTCACATGCTCGAATCCGTGTCATAGGAATACACCTCCCCTACAGCTGCCTCCCAGGCTCGAATCCCTTTCAATACGCATCCCTAATTTTTCAACCTTTACCCCTCATCACTGGCCCAACCAAATCACTTACATTACATTTATGTGTCCTGGAGAATGATCTGATTCACGTCCAGTCTGACCGTGTCCTGACCGTGTCATGGAGAATGATCTGATTCACGTCCAGTCTGACCGTGTCACTGGTCTCCAGCTTTCTTCAGTCTTTCAGTATGATCTTTTCATTTCTTTCTTGTCACCTGAAAATGTCACCCAGCTCGGACGTGATGTTTTCATCTATTACCGGGGTTTCCTGCACCCCAAGGGCAGTCTTCGTTGCATGCTGGTGCCTCATGGAGCAGCCT
This sequence comes from Gymnarchus niloticus, assembly GCA_009936485.2. Classification (NCBI taxonomy): domain Eukaryota; kingdom Metazoa; phylum Chordata; class Actinopteri; order Osteoglossiformes; family Gymnarchidae; genus Gymnarchus; species Gymnarchus niloticus. Next base: position 1,082,489 of record JAACJT020000064.1, on the reverse strand, counting down.
GCAGATAGCCCCCATCGGCGCCGCCATCTGAAACCCCCCACCACCTCTGGTGCAGCAGGTTCCCTTTACTCTGAGATATGGCCACCCTGCCCTTCACTCTCCATCTCTTCTTTTCCACCTCACTTTCTCCATCCCCCCTCTTTTACAGAGGATTTTCTTCAGTTGTGTTGTATTGATTCCATGTTGTCGTTATTTGCTTGCCCTTCCACCTGGAACTGAGCTTTGATGAAGATGTAACTTCTGAAGGTGTCAGTATTATCTTGTGGTTTCCATGGCGTTACAGGCCATGGATCCTCTCACCCAACACCCACCTTAATATGGGGCCATGCAGGTGGACGTACATCCCAAGGGTAGAGCCACCAGCACATGGGTGCTTCAAGCAATGTGTACACACAATTAGTCATATTGATGATTATCAATACATATAATCAAATATAAATGAAGAATCAATGCTAATTACATATCTATATAGAAAGATACACCCATAACCCATAACAGTTTACAATACAGTGCCAGTTTCATGTTGGTCACTTGCTTACTTGTCCCATTTTTTTGCCCTAATCTGGATGATATAGTTCTATATTTTTAACACTAATGAGCAGATATATCTAGCCTGAAAGGTGTTCCAGACAGTAGGCCAACAGGAACCTCGGGGGAGGTACACCAGGCCAGCCCCTCCCTGTGACAGAGAACCTCCCATTCCAGGACCTCCTCTGCCCCTGCGCCTGCTTCTGGACCATCATCGTCATTCTTCAGAATATAGGCCCTGAGGACTGACCCAGCTGCGGATTCAGATGTCCCACACCATCATATATCTAGCTCCTCCCCTCGGTGCCGGGATCGCTACAGGACTGTAGGTTCACTTTCAGCCCTGTGCCTCCTGAAAGCCCAATCGCATTCCAACCCGGCTACAACTGCCCTGGTGCCCAATTCTTGCTGTTTCAACCCATCTGCTCCTCCCTTGACAGTTGCTCTGGATTCTCACTGGAGCTCTGTGTATTTTGAATGCCTGAGGCAGCGAACCTTTGAGAATTTTGCATTAGCCCCCCTTAGCCATTCCTTCATAAAGGTCTCTTGGCACAGTACTGTCACAAACACGAGCAGAGGCACAGATTGCTGCAAAAAATGCATCCGTTGCAGGTAAGACATATTGGCATGGCATTTACAGGTGGATGACAGTCAATATGCAAAACACAAGACCGATATGGATAAATGGGTAATGGAGGGGAGGGTGTCAGCGAGGCCACTAGGGCATGGGCACAGCCACCGTGGGCCAGGACCCTGCAGACACTGACAGCAACAGATTTAGGATTCGGGATTTTCTACTCCAGGAATAGTGGAGTGATGGAGGGAGGAGAGGAGGGGTGGGGAAGGCTGTAAATGGTGGAGCAGATGGGTCGGCCATCTGGAGAAGGAAGAAAGCAAAGGGAGATGGAAAAGAGGAAGAACGGAGCGCTGGAGAGGAAGATAAGAGGGACTGCATGCTTGTTGGGGGGGCCGTGCGTGTGAGGGCACGGACGTCTGGAGAGTGCCTGGGTTCGAGCTCCGCTCCTGCTGACCTGGATTCTCCAGGACAGAGACCTTCCAGTGCAGAGTGCGATGATCAACATGCCATCCACCGGCTGAACACACCTGCACATGTGTGAATACACACTTCGGTGGCTGCAGTGGTTGCCCACACACACATTAGCGTGAGTGATCGCAGTGACTTTGCCCACGGCTGAGACAGCTTGTTACTGACCGGTGCAGTTAATGTGCTGTGATGAGCCGGGCGAAACGAACAGGGCAGTATGCAGGAGGCGGACGCAGGGCTGCGCAGCCAAGAGGAATCGCAGCATACTACAGAATCAAGCTGCATTTCATATCCCCAGACATTTTTCTTTAGGCACTGTTCATGCACACGGCCTCTCCCTAACTGGAAGGTATTAAACCAACGTGGCGAAGCAAAGCATGGATAATAAAACAAAGGAGAGAAATGAAGGTGAGCCGACACACAGGGAGCCTGCTGGCCATGTAATGCCACCAGGCATAACTGCACTTTGACCCCAGCCTAGGCCTTAGCATTGACCTGCAGACCTGTCCTACTTCTAGCGGTCACTTTGGAGCCTGCAGAGCTGCAGGTATTACTGAGCATGAGGAGAATGTAAGATTTTGACCTTTCTCTCCATGGCAAGTACAAACTCACTCTGGGAACACACACACACACACACAAAGCATTTTTGTTTCCTCCCACGTCACTCTGAGTCTCCAACTCTTCACACTTCCTTTCACGAGCACTTGGACATGAAAGACAGGCAGATAAATAAGTAAAAAAAAAAAGCATGTGATAGTTAATTAAAAGGCCACCTCCTCAACTTCGGCGGACCTGTAAACCTGCCTTGTCCGTTATACAGACACGCTCCCTCAGTCAATACAGGATCTACCTCGGAGATATACACTCGAGAGTCACACTCATTTGGACTCGGTATAGACGATCCAGTAAAGATAATATCTTAGCGCGTCAGGGTAAATGCTGAAGAAGACTGTTGTGAAGAGGGCTGTTGTGAAGAGGGCTGTTGTGAAGAGGGCTGTTGAATTCCGCTAGCAAGGAAGCCCATATGTTTATCGAAAGGCACTACAGATGTTGAACGTTGCTTGGGTGGAAAAGCAAGGAGTGCTGAAGGGTGATCTTGGGGGCTTTACTCTGTCAGGGCTGATAAATCAGCACATGTCACACAGTGTGCCCACCTTACTATGCTGTGCCATACTGTCAAATGCTGCAATAAGAGAAGAAACCTCAATAAGGGAAGTTTAAGCCTTTCACACATTCTTGTTACTGTGACAATTCATATTCTGTTCGTGGTTATAAAGTGACAGATGTTCTCCTGGTGTCACTTAAATGGCCAAAGGTTTCTGCATACCTTGCATACCCTTTTAGTTATGTTTTCATCAAAAATATAAAATATCATAATCCATTCAATTCAGAGAGACACAAGTTGTCCATATGACAAAACACGAAGCCCTTCGGCAAGGTAAAATACTAAGATAAAATTGGATTACTCTCATTAAGACTTATAATTTACAGACGGGTTGTAAAAGCACTTCTTGCGGTGAAGAGGCGATGTCCGTGATGAAAATAATAAGCCTTATGGAATGGTGCTTACAAGCATATGCACTGAAAATAGAGCAGATAGGGGTTCTTCTCAGAGAGCGAGGTGGGCAGAAAGAGTGAGAGAGGGGGTAAATAAAGAGTGGGGGGTGGAGAGAAAGAGAGAGAGAGAGGGAAAGAGTGAGGGGGTAAATAAAGAGTGGGGGGTGGAGAGAAAGAGAGAGCGAGGGAGGGAAAGAGTGAGGGGGTAAATAAAGAGTGGGGGGCGGAGAGAAAGAAAGAGAGAGAGGGAAAGAGGGAGAGAGAGAGAGAGAGAGGGAGGGTGAGGAGAGAATTTCAGACAGTCATTTTATTCCGGCGACCAGGCGGGGTGACAGCGGCTGCTCTGCTCTCCTCTCGATGTGACTCGCCGCACACAGGAGGCTCCGTACGAGGCGTCCGGGGGTAAGAGGCTGACATTCCCAGGGAACATGGGGGGCGGACGAGGCTGCGTGTGGCGACGCTCGCCTCGGAGGGGCAGCCTGCGAAGCCCGTGTGTGTGGTGTGACTGAGTGTACACACAGCACAGCACAGCACAGCACAGCTAGGCGGCTTCACAAAGTGTGTGTGAGGATGAAGTAAACAGGTGTAGGTGACGGTGTGTATCCGTCTGGGAAGTTTAACGCTAATGAGTGTCGGCGACGTGACTTCGCGAGTGAAGAGAAGGACGCGCTGACACCGGGGAACGTTACCGGAACGTTACGGCAACGTTCCCCGGGATGTATCCGCTGGCCTTTCTCCGGTTTGTTATCGGAGTGTGTGTGTGTGTGTGTGTGTGTGTGTGTGTGTGTGTGTAGCCCGTCGTCTCGGTCCGTGTGCCGCTTTGGCTGAAAAAGACGACAATCTGTTGATGTTAAGCATGTGAGACGTCGAGAGTCACGCCAAACGGGACCTTCTCCACCATATCACAGCTGGAGGCACCAAGTGACACCAGCAGACACACGGACTTACAGTGTGGAAGCCACTGGCCAGAGGGGACACCATGGCCTCTCACACAGGGACGGCTGTCTGCCGGACCACCATCCCTGTACGGTCGGCCCCGAGTGACCCATGTTCCTCTTGGACCTGCCACCCTGGGCAAAGTTTCCCGCCCGTGATGTGCTCAGGTCATTTTAACTTGGCTTGACTGTCAGAAAACATGTTCTCTCGGCTTGTCCTTTAAAAAGAACTGAGATACGGAGGCATCGCTCCTCTCCAGTCGAAAGCTGAGTATTTCAGATACTACTGACACTGCTGCCTCTCCCCAGTCCCTTCGTATGAGCCGTCAGGCTGGGGTGGGACGGAACCCGATGCCCTGGCTGAAGCTCAAAGCCACAGGAGAACTGCAGGATTGCCAGGTTTCGTGTGTGTGTGTGTGTGTGGGCAGGCTGCACGGGAGCGGTACACCTGCTGTGAGAACTCACTAAAGGAACAACAGAGGTACATGATTCAATGGCAGGGTCGTGGATTCAGATTGAAATAATATTTTGCTATTAAAATGATTTGAAACTGATTTGCTTTATTTCTGGGGATTGGTGTTAATAGGGTGAGTTGCTGAGTCTGCTGGGCAGTATATCAGATGCTTTTTGGCCTGTGGGACAAACCTGAAGGAGAACATGACATTTCAGGGCCTCCTGCTGAGTCCCATCACTGAAGAGATAACGCTGGCCCCGACAGCACCTTCTGTGGACCCTGTCGTACTGTGCTTGGGGTGCTCGTCCCATACACTGGTGGTAGACCTTTCCTGGTTTGCTGCTAAGTTGCCTTTGAGAACATACTAGGACCCTTTAAGGTCACTGTACACAGAGTCGTCCGGTAGGACACCTGTATGCTTGTGGAGAGTTATGCTAATGACGTTGATGGGCAGAGATTGTTGGGCGGCAGCCAAGGCCGTAAAACGAGACTCGTGACGTTGTAATCCCACAGTGTAACGTTGGCATGTTGACATTCAGTGGCTCCTTTTTACAAGGGCTTCTCCTTCGCCTCCGAACAGCCAAAGTTAACTGTAAACGCTAACCCAGAAAAGAAAAGACTTGTAGACGGGAGATTTCTTCTCAGAGTAGACCAGTCGTGTGAGGGAAATCTGTGTGAAGCAACCAGAAAACATCTCATTAGCGGACAAAAAAAAGAGAGCGAGATCTACCAAAACATAAGAAACAAATAAAAAGAGCATTTCAGGCTGTTTGCCTCTGAATAAATCAGGAGCTGCCAACAATAAGACAATAGAAATCAAACAACAGATCTTCCTTTGCTGACGGATGGCTGCGTTCTAACTTTAGCGGCTCTGTGATCCATTAATCTCCACTGGGCTGCTCCGAAATGACAGGCACGTCAGCGATCCGTTTATCCACCCTTGCTGGATTCGGGTGGCGGAGCCGGGGAGTCTCCACAGCCTACTGCTGCCCTGGATGCCGATGCCGGGTCAGAACATCTCTAAGAGTGCCGTGTTTGCCACACAGCTGTAGCGAGCTCTGTCTCGCCCTGCCAGTAGTAACTCTTGCAGTTAGGTCAGTTAGGTAGCTAAAGGTGCTGCGTGGTAAGATATTCCATCAATCCATCTTCCGAGTAGTGTAGTGAAAACTGGGGGCCCTGTCGAGGCTGTGTACAGTGGGCTATCTGGCTGCTGCTCACCTGTGTGTCTGTGTGGAGTTTCCTGAAGACTTCTCGAAGCAGGCTGAAGGTACATCCCCCTTCCCATTGTGTGTGTTGGTCTGATAAAGGGATTAATGGACAGCAGGCCAGTGTTCATGCTTCATATTTCACCATTCCTTGATGAACAGAGTTCACTTAGGATCATCTTTTTTGTTTTTTGGTGAATGGGCAATTAGCAGAAGCCTTCTCGTGCCCCCGGCCCGATAATTTTGTTTTAATAGAACTTCAATTTCTTCCACATAACTGTGATTAAAAAAACCTGGAAATAAATCACTAATCTCGTAATTCTGGAAGTGCTGATGTTGCTATTCGAGTGGTGAGTGTGGGTGTGTGTGGTGCTCACCGCTGCCTGTTGCATGACCCGCCTGTTCTCCTACGCCTGTGGGATTTCCTCCTACGCCATGGGCATGCAGTGTTGGCACCATCACCCTGCGTTTATACGGGTTTCCTCTGCACTCTGTGGCTTCCATATGTTGGACTCAGACTCCCCATGGGTCTCAGCACAAGGCTCTGCCCGGGTTCCCTCTGGGTTCTGGGGTTTTCAGATGCTGGGGTCATACTCTCCATGGAGCTCAGTGCACAGGTCTGCCCGGGTTCCCTCCGGGTTCTGTGACTGCCCAATGACAGCTCTTCCCATTCTGGGCATGTAGCAGTTGTTGTGTTCATGTACTCTTACCAAGAAAACCCTTCTGTTTTCCAGCACCTCTTTGGGACCCTGGTGTTTATCTTCCTAAATCCATTTGAACCCCCTGAGATATTGGTGCTGATCCGTGAAACTCCCCTTCCCATCTCACCTATCATCCCCAGGTAACCAAATCCATCTGATGCATCCCTGGCTGTCTAAGCCATTCAGATGTTTGATGGAGCTCAAGTTCAAGTACAGTCTCTTGGCTTCTGTGGTAATTGGTCAGGATGCCAGCTTGTAAATCATCTTTTTCATTTGCTTGTGTTCTCTCTGTTTGATGCTGTTAAATGGAAATGTTTTGTAGTCTTTTTTTGGTCTTGTTTTGTTAATGAGATGAGCAATTTTGAAAAGCATGTTCAAAATTCCAATTGCTTGTTGAAGCTTTGATTAAAAGAATCTGCATAATTAATGAAACAGCCTAGCTAAAAAAAAATGTTCAGTGAGGGGAGAATGTTTCGATTTTTCTCATCTCGCATCATCAGACTGTTGATGACATGAAGGTGTTTCAATTGCGATGAGACTCATTTGAAGAAGCAGAGAAACAGGAATGTTGACGTTTGTGAGCTTGGAGCATGGTGTCCGTTAAAGCTGGTTTTGTTGTAGACAGGAACAGTGATGCTTTGTCAGTGCAGAGTGGAGTCTTCTTGGCTCCACAGAATCATCCTGGTGGGCAGAACCAGGACCTGTGGGTCCAGTAGTCATGGAGGGGGAGCAGCTGCTGGGTCCAGTTTCATGTGGACTCTTGACTGGGTCAGAGAATGTGTCCTAAATCAGCCTCAGTCCTCTGGTATCTGCTGTCTGCTGCATAGCGTCCCTTCATTACGTGAAACAGCAGTTCTTTTGGGGCTGTAAACCTATTCTGATCAGACCCTTAACTGCTCATACAGTTGTCCTATATTATTATTGTCATTATTCATTTCTTTTTAAAAGCAAACTGAGGATTTGAGGCCAAAACCGGTGTCCCATGTTCCAGGAAACCCCATTTCCATGTTTGTCCACTTTAATTTGTACTGTATGGAATCAGTGTGGATCTCAGTTTGTTGGCCGTGATCGTTTGGCTAGTTATGGGCTGATTGACGCACATAAAGAGCGGATCTGACCTGGACCGGGACTGGATCCCACAGACACTGATCCCCATTGCAGAATGCAGTTAACCATAAATGTAAGCTGTAGTCTGGTTGTAAACATCAGCAGAAACGAAGGCAGCATCTCTGTGGAGGCTTGTGTCCAGAAGCAGAGCAGAAGCAAGCTTACTTTGTTGGCAGGACTCTTCCCTGAACTGATGGCTGAAATGGAGTTGTGTCCGCTCGGGTGAGGCACTGCTGCAGGGATCAGGTGAGATTGGAAGGTCACTGCCCCTCCACCTAGCCAATGGATCACTAAGGGTTGGTCCAGCCGTGTGATGTGGCTACCCTGCATTGTGTGTCACTTCAAATGTAAACCATTAGTGTCTTTCCACCAATTGCAGGTCTGGAGATGGCTACTTGGGAGGGGGTATGGGTGACTGTGCTTGCAGGACAGGCTTTGGAGTGTCATGTGTAACTTTATGTGGACCAGGAGAAACAATGAAATATAAAGGCATGTCTGTGCATGCAGGCACGTGTGTGTGTCTGCCTGTGTGTTGGGGTACGACGGGAAACTGCCAGCTGCTGCTAACGCAGTCCGGTTGCTAAGCTTCCTGGAACATTCCGCATTATTTGCAGGAGGACTGCATATGAACTGTACGTACTGCGTCAGCCTTCCTGAATGGCTCCTTACTCTCTGGAGTCAGTGAAGGCAGCAAGAAGACTAGGGTGGATCAGACATGCCCAAATAGACACATAGTAGGTACCAAGTTAATCAGGGTCTCTTTGGGAGTTTGAGAAGCTTCAGTCTGAGAAGATGAAATGGCCCCTTCTCTTCAGAGACCACAGAGGACAACGCTGTGGGGTTTGGCACGTGTTTACATACACGCAGGTATAAGGATGGAGGTGTTTGGTTTTGGGTTCTTCTGCTCAGAAATGCCGGGTTTGCAGTCTGACCACTGATAGCGTGCCTGGCATGCAGAAAATCCCACCGCAGGCTTGGCGTGGGGACCCTGCCAGACAGGGGCGGGGTTGACCGTGTGGCCGCTGTGAGGCGCCCTCGAAGCGAGCTGGCTTCAGAGCGACTGGACACTTGTGACTGATTATGGGTCAGGGGGGGCCAGGCGGTGAGGAGGGATGAATGGAGGGATGAATAAAGAAGTGGTGTAGTGCTGAAGAAGGCGTTGGAGGGTTGTTCGCCTTTCTGCGGTCATTTTGACGTAGCCGGGTAACATGCATTATTTATGGCTGACAAATTGGCTGTAATTAAGATGTCTTGTTGCTGAGTGTCTCATCCATGGGCTCACTGCTCTCGTCTTGTTTTCCTTCCTCCTCTTCCCTTGCTCTCCCTCTCTCCGGATGTCCCTTCTCTACATTGTCGGCTTCTCTTTGCTCCTTGCCACACCGGTGCCCCTTCTGTACCTTTTTGCCCCCTCCCTTTCCTGCCATCTCTCTCTTCGTTTTAAATTCAAATTTGAGATCCAACCGGCTGAATTAGCATGACTTGAGTTTCTCAGTGTTGCCTAAGCCTTTCGCTGCCTTACTTATGTAAAATGAGGTAAAATGAGGTGAGGCCCTCCTCGTGTGAACACCACACTCCCTGGTCCACGTTCCTGTGCACTCCAGTTCCCCTGTCACCCACTGTCATCCCAGCCAGTTCCGTTCCCCCCATCCTGCCCTTTCACCCTCCTCCTTCGCTCCCACCCTCAGTCAGTCCATCACTCGCTTTTGATCTCCCCCGCGTCCGCTTTGTCTGTAGGCGACGCCCCCCCCCAGCGCTTATGGCCCACCTGACAGCTCTTGCCCGCCACATGACGCCTCCGCCGAGACGCTTGCCATGAAAGGGATGGAACAAGGCCTGTGTTCTCTCGCTAATTGCCCTTGGTTTTAAAGTGGCTTTGGCCACGGTGTCAGTCGGAGACACGTCAGCTGGAAAGGCGCAGCTGCTCCAGCAATTAAGTCCTTAGCGTCGCAGTGAAAAGGCTAATTTGCGGCGATTCTTGCAAGTTTTAGTGCAGTGCCAGTCGCTCCCCCCGTCGATCTCTATCCATCAGATCTGCTCTCCAGACTCAAAGCTGCTGGCATGTTGTCACCTGGAAGGGCATGGCCAACGTACCTGTGCCTGGGGAGCACGCTGAAGCATCTGCACGAGGTGTTACCCCGCTGCCCTTTCCATGTGCCCCCCGGGGGTAATTAGAATGTGGCAATGAGTCACTCTTCCTGCCATGATGTAGCCTCGAGAGGCTAATTGTTAGCCGTCAGTCACTCGATGGTACTCCTGCACTCTCAAGGTGATGTACTGTTCCCTAGTTATTCTGAATTTATGGGTGATATCCATTTTGTTTCTACTTAATCATTTGATTGTGCTGTTTATCCAATATCCCTGTGTGTTCACTGCATAAGTAATCATTTCATTCCATTATTATGCTGCATGATGATTTCCCTTATTTAATCTGGTCACCTGCAATCATGTGTGCCAGGAACTCAAATTAATTAAAAGTTAATCATTTATAAATTTAATAATCATGCTGTGGAGCAGCCACTTTGGATTAAAGTCGTTGCTTGCACCCACGTACTGAGTGGGAGTGTAAGGCTTCAGAGGGTCGAGTGTGGGCTAGGCGTTTCTTTGGAATGGCAGGCTTTGGTTTAAGAAGGCTCGGCTCTTACTTTTCTGTTACTCTCTCTTTCTGTCCTTTGATATTATTGCCTTCCAGTAAAACTTTTGTCATCCTCTTTCCCTTTCTTCTTTTCATGTGGCTTCCTTTTCTGTAGCTCTCTATTCGTTTCTTGTGACTGTTTCCTCTCTGCAGTTTTCTCTTGCTTTCCTGTAACTTTTCTGCGATTGACATTTGTAACCCTTTGTAGTTTTGCTCTGACTGTTGCCTCTCTGTAACCCTCCC
>JAACJT020000064.1:1054960-1071982 GCA_009936485.2 Gymnarchus niloticus | reverse complement strand
TTCCTTTCCTGTAATCCTCTGTAACCTTCCCACGATTGTTGCCTCTCTGTAACCCTCCCTTCCTTTCCTGTAATCCTCTGTAACCTTCCCACGATTGTTGCCTCTCTGTAACCCTCCCTTCCTTTCCTGTAATCCTGTGTAACCTGCCTTACTCTTGTCACTATTTTGCCAACCTTTCTTCTGTCATACTTTGAAAACTTGAGGTCTTAACACTAAAAAAAAAAACAAACAAAAATTGATGAACCACCCATGTTGAAACGGTTGTATAATGCTTTATCTCGACCTGTCCACCTGAATGCCTCCATCTCTCATTCTTCCTTCTGCCTCAAATGCAGATTCGCTTTGACTTTATTGGGATGACAGAAAATGGTTCTTTTCAAGATCATTACTCGGGCTCCCAGACACACAAGGGATGATGCTGATCCCCCTACAGCCCTTTGCTTTTCCTGACACATTTTCAGACTAGGAAAATCCATCTCTGCAGCACATACATACTAAAGACTACTTGCTTAAATAATTAGGCTAACACTCTGATCTCGGGTTCAGTCATTAGCGTTTACTTTATTATCATGCTAACCCCTGTAGTTGCTCTTCTCCTGGGGCTGAAGCATTTTAGCCTGCCCCTGACCCCCTACCCAGTTCCGTAATATAATTTATGTTGTCTTGCATATGATTTTTAATCAGCATGCTGCCCAAAGCCAGTTCAGTACAGGAACCTGATCTGTCAGACTGTCACCCCCTCTGGATTGATCGATTAATTAAACAGCCGTTAATATTTTGTAATGTCGGGGTCAGAGCATCAGCACATTTTGACGCTAGGTGAAATCTCCCATGCCGTCTTGTTCCCACCATTCTGTTCTGCGCTGTGCTTCCCTTGTAGGAAAGCTGTTCCTGGGAGAGTCATCGGATTGTGGCTGTCAGGATAGGGCGTACTGTAGACAGGGTGTCGTGGCGCCATCCCATAAAGAAAGAGGCATGAGATTCAGCTAGACAGCCTGATGGTCGGATGGGGACACGTTTACGCAGCGCGTTTCTCAGCTCGCAAACGAACACCTTCAAGGACAGCGAAGAAGATTAAAAAAGAAAAGGAGGAAGCTGATTGGGAGCCGCACCCCAATGCACACCAGCGATGCAGATCGACACGCGGTTAAGGAACCGGATGGGCCGAGATAAAGAGTCGTATCAGAAAGGCCCGGAAGGGAACGCTCACGGCCTCTGGCGTGCCAATCCTAATGGAATCACAGCCGTCTCTTTATGAGGAGCGAGGGAGATGGAAGCGGCGATTTCCAATCTGTCACTCTGATCAGCCTGCACGTCGTCATCCCTTCATCCTCCTCCCGTCTTCCTCTCGTTTGGTTGCCCCTGTTACATCTCCATCTTCCCAGTGACTCTCCTGTTTCTCTTTACAAATTTGCAGAAAGTCTTGCTCTGCTTTTCCCTGCTTGGCCCTCCATCTCTGGCTCACTGCCTGAGTGACTCTCCAACAGAGTCGCACTGCTCCCTACCACGCCCGTGTCTGTCTCCCTCTCTCTCCCTGTCTCTCACTCTCTTCCCTTCTTTCTCTGACTTTCCCCCTGCCTCTCTCTCTCCCTCACTCTCTATCTATCTATCTATCTATCTATCTATCTATCTATCTATCTATCTATCTATCTATTCTTTCAGTATCCTGGTGCTTTACCAATGCCTGGTTTGGAGGAATCCAGGTCTTTTCCTGCCATTCTGAAGTACTCTAGTGCTCTCAGTTCAAGTCGGAATCATTATCACGTTTAAGCTCTTTTAAAATCCCATTTTAAAGAAACTTTTAAAAAGAAAAAAAATCACTTTTCTTCAGCGTTTTGGCTGAGTTTCCTGCCTTACCACTTCCAGCAGATTAGTAAAACTGTCAGAAAAAAACAAGAAGTTCTTTTGTGCGTTTTCAGGTCAGCTTTTTTAATGATGGGCACCAGACATTCTGCAATGCAGAGTTTTTTTTTAAATATTAAAACGTGCCTTTTAATATAAACGTAACGATTTTCATTTGGATACAACACTAAAATGTTTACCATGGTTTCATTTCAGCCGCCGGCTTCCTTCGTTCTTTTCAGTCTGAGATGTTTTCCCTTGTCAAATTAACTTCTGATTCTTGGCAGCAAACCTAATCAATGCCAAGCTGACAGCTGTGACGAGTAGACAAACACGCAGGAGTGAGGAGACGTTAAGAAAAGGGAGTTAAATGAAGGCAGACATCACATCCCAGATGTCAGACATCACTTTACAGCCGGATGAGAAGGAGGACAAAATAAAATAATAAAAATCCGATAAATGGCTCTGGTTAAACAGCATTATGGAGCGTGGGAGTGTAGTGGCGTCAACTGACTGATAACGGGGGGGGGGGTTGACCAGGTAGTAGAGTCGGGTCCCCAGCCGCCTGGGGGGGGGGCAGAGACGGGGCTGGCCTGAGGGCCTTGTCTGTCTTCGTTTCCATTTTATGTTATCTGTTGCTTTCAGTCAAGATTTTAAGAACCTCTTCTTCTCATTTACAAGGACACTTCATGAAATAAGTATAGAGGGAGAGGATCTGAAAAATGGTGCACCACAGAGAAATATGTTTAAGTTTTTGCTGGTAATGCATTCTATATCTGCCTCCAGTTCATATAGTCAGAAACTCTAATTTGTAGCCCCCCCCCCCCATGTTGGGAGGGGTAATGGGGGGGTGCAGCTTTCTCTCCAGAGGACTGCCTGGCTCACCGTCGCTTGGCGGCTTCAGGTGTCACGTTTCTGCCAGCTGTGCCCCGTGCCCGGCGGGTATGGCCTCCACTCAGAGGTTTCCATGGTTATGCCAGCATGAGGTGCATGGGGGTGGGGGGGGCCCTGAACTGAAGCTAACCCTCCATGGTGGTCCACGTGGGCTGGAAAGAGCCCCTCGGTCACATGCTCACACATTCTCGCTGTCTCCTCTAAACTGCTCAATTTCAATCAATCAATTAAATGCCCCCCCCCAAAAATAAATAAATAAATGAAACTGTACATCTGGAAACTTTAGGATTGCATCCCAGGATTTAATAAATACTCTGTTGTAGTTCAGTGGGTTTTTTGAAGAATGGAACAGGGTGTTAACTCCCAACAGTACATGTTAAAACAGCAAAGTGGATGAGAGGAGCAGCCTGCTGTACCAAGCTTGTTCTGCTGGGTTATGTGCCACTGAGGGAACGTCACAGCTGGACGCTGTGATTCGTGGTGCACGGAGGCTTCTGCAGCCCTCACGCAGCCTTCACACCACAGCTAGGTGTCACAGGCCATTGATTATTCTGTTCTGCTGTGTTTTCCCGTTCCTCATCTTTAGTGACTCGCTTCTCATAATTTCTCTTTGATTGTATTGGTTACCCGCTTGATTTCTTGTTTGAAATGGATTATTATTCAGTCAACAATGGGCCCATGACTCTCCGGGGGATTCTATCTGCATCTCAAAGTTACTTTCGCAGTGTTTCACCAAACCAACGCAAAACGATGCTGGTTCCAGAAAAAAAAGCTACATTCTGATTCATTTGAATATAAATGAAAATGGGTATATTCTTTCACATTCCATTATTGACTCCCTCTTTCCTCCTCTTTATCCTTTTGTTCCCTGTACCCAATCAGCCCCCACCGTCCCTCCCTTGGATAATTGGAGGTGCCACAGAAGCAATTATTTCACTGTGGAGCTCGTCTGAAGAAGACGCATTAAAATGAGTCGCTCATTGAATATCAAGAATATCAGGCAGCTAAACTCTGTTACTCTGTTTAATATGAGCCTCTTGAATTGAACTGTACCATATGATACACTGTGTGGATGGAACACTATCACCTAACTTCAGAGTAACCATCTCCCCCTCTAAATCCCTCATGGTTTGGCCGTGGTATGGCTCTGCACAGATATCACCCAACCCTTGGCACGTGAACCAATTACCATGAGTGTACAGTATATAGAGATCAAAGAGAGGGGGACGCAAGTCATTCTTGAGAAGTCCTTTATTATGCTAGTTTCCAACGTATTGATGGGCGTTTGGTGAGCCCCCCACCCACACACACACACACACACACAGTGCACGCAGTCCTTCTCAGCATTTGTCGTCCATTCCAGGCGTTTTTTTTTCCCTACTCCTCCTTTCTTGCACTCACACCTTCGACTTCTACCTTGGTTCATGCCTCTCAAACGATCGCATGAAAAAGAAGATGAGAATCAGACCCAGCAACAAGGGCACCAGCTTCTCTGTTATGAGTCGCAACTATGAAAGGATGTTAAGAGAGAAGGGCGCCCCTAGCTGGCTGGGTAAGAGATCGGAGGAGTGAAATGAATTGACAGCTGAGAAAGTCATGCAAGTCACTGACGAAGGGAAGAAAAAAATCATCTAATGGCTACGCCAGATTACGATCAGGATATAGAATAACTGTTAAGAGAATTCTCGAGAGATTTCTAGAACGCGTGATTCTACAATCTACAGACTTTGAGAATCGTCAGACCACCGAGAATCAGCTGCGGTCAAACAAGAGAAATTCCAGAGTCCTCTGTCAGAATCGGCCAAACCGAAGGAAAATCCTTACATGATTTTTGATCTTGAATTTGTGAGGAAATATGGGTAATCCTCAACTCTGAAGGGTGTTTCATGGGGCAGCTGGAAGCAGGTTACTGTAACGAGCCCAGACTGACTTACTGGTGACTCTGTGTACAGGTTCACCATCAAATCTTGACCTTGCCGAACACAGCGGTCATGACAGGTGTTGAGCTGCCTTTTTTTCTAGTTGTAGCGCAGTCGCTGTCACTTTTGGGAGTCTAATTAAATTCATTTACCAAGCAGCCACTGGGAAGTTGTGAAGAAAGTGTGAGATTTATTGGCTTTGAAATCATCTTACAGCCCAATTGGCTTGAAGGCCTTTGTTTGCCATCTTCTTCAAAGCTGGTCGGAGGGTATGATGCAATAAAATTAAGAAACTCGCAGGATTTGGGATGAAAGTGAGCAGCTAACACACATGGTTTCAGATGTGAAACTCAGGTTCGCCAGCTGCTCCCGCTAAACGGGGGATGGATCCAGAGTCCCTGCTCAGTTCAGGAAGCTGACCACCGCTGCCGCATCGCTGGACAGAGACTATCGCGACATATGGATCTGTCCGAGTGGTTCTGCCAAAACTGGGCTTGGTAGCTAGGCTGAAGATGGATTGACGAGGAGGCCCATCTGTACAGAACACAGACAGCAACTCTGACAATAGAATATGAATATTAATGTGGGTCTCATATACTTGGTCCAGAAGCTTTAGAGTGGAGTCATGGAGTGGGTTGTGTTTTATGAATATGAGGTTTGTTTAGTCAGTTGTTTTGCCTGGACTAGTGTAAACACGAGTATCTGACTCATGTGGTTTACTCATGACTGCTGCTGTTCGCTGCTAAGAGATCGCAGTAAACGCGGCCGTGACACAGAGCCTGAAGGACACCAGGGACTCCACCACATAGCTGCTTCCCTGGAGTCCAGATAGAGGGCTTTCCTGCTCTCCTTTCCTTTTGGAACGTTCCCTAGGCATAGATGCTGGAACGGTGATTAACAAAGCGGCTATAAAGGCTGCAGATGAAGGTCATCAGTGTAATTGCCATTAAAATCAGAGATCTTCTCCTCCGGCTCCCTAAAATGACCCTCTAATTGTCGTGTAAAGCAGGACGGGAGCTTGAGGTGGCTTCTCATGACCCAGGGACATGTGGAGTGACAGCGCCCCTGTCAGGGCTCATTCATTCATTGCATTTTATTTATTAGAGTATTTATCAGTCATATAATGGGTGTACCATGATTTGTCGTGATATCATCCTTCTGTCCATCCATCTTTTCCAGTACTGGGTCGTGAGCCTTTCCCAGGCAGCCTAGGGTATAAGGCACGGGACACCCTGAGCAGGTGGCATCCCTCACAATTTTGAAATCGTGATCAGTCTGTCTGCGGATCTCTTTCCGTTCTCAGACATCGCCAGCATCTCATCTTTTTAGCGTCCTTGTGCGTATTAGCCTAGTAGCTGTTAGCCGTATCTTTGTGTGGCCAAACTCCCAGCCCTCACAGAGTGTTTTTAAGCAGGTGGTTGGCTTGTGGCTGTGATTGTGGATGCGAAGGTGGTCGCGTGGCTCGAATCCATCCTGTCTGACAGATTGCTCTGTTTTTTTTTTGGTAATAGCCGTCGGGCCATTAAGCAATGCGTAGGGAAATGCCATTAGTTACAGTGAAGCGGTTTGTCCTTGAAGGCAAACCTGAAAGCGGCTTGGTGTGGACGTCTGCGTGGACTTCATGATGCTCAGAGGATTCCCTAGGAGTCAGAAATGCCCTCAGAACATCAAAGGAAATAAGCAGTAGTAAGAAATGCCATTCAGACGGTGAGCGTACTCCGCCGCGTTTAAACCTGCCGTGGTAAAGGTTACATCGCCATAGCAACAAAAGGCACAAGCGCTTCAAGCAAAAAATTAGATAGACTTCTACAGTCGGACTGCCAGTTAGACAACAGAAGCAAGGGATATAATGGATGGGCAGATGGTTAGATGTTTGATAAGATGCTGAGAAGATACAGTGGGTGTGCTGATTAATGGCATATAACCTGGAGACCAGGAGATGCTTAACCTGTGAAAGATTCCTAAAATTGCTTCAAACTAAAGTACAACTGGTTAGACTTGGAGTGGGTAGAATTTGTATATTATTTTTTTGTAAAAGTGCTTTTATAAAACCTTGAATGTGCAGCTTTGTGCTGTACGGATCCGTGTGCCACAGGTTTCACTATTTGGCGTCATGTCGTCTAACGTCCGGTGGCGGGTTTTCCGGGCGTGCGGGTGTCTGGCGACTGCATATAAACACGTCTCCAGGAAGGGGAGCGGGGGAGAGGAAGAAGAGAGAGGGGAAATAAAACAAAAAAAAAAAAAAAAAACCACATTTTAAGAAAGAAAAGCCTGTGGTATTAGGGACACGGGGGGCAGGGGGCGTAACTGAGAATAGAGCGTTAGAGAGAAACGCATTTAGAAAGTAGAGCCCCAGAGAGGCAGAGTTGAATATTGATGAGCTGCTTTTAATGTCTGTTGTTTAAGTGCTGTGGAGGCAAATGCATTATCACTTTTGCTGCTGAAACCCTTGGACTGGAATAATACCGGGGAGTGAAAGAGAGGGAGCCGCTGGTCTAGCTGGGACAGGTGAGCCACCATCCATTTCTCAGGAGCGCATTATGGGATGTTACACATGACCTGCTTTCGTGTTCCTGCTGTATTCTGGCCATGCAAATTTTTATCAAGAACTTGTTTTTGTCGAGCTGTGCTGCATCAAGGGGATGGTGTCTGGTGATGAGGAGGGAAAACATGGATCAGGGAGCGGTTTGTCACTTACTGCCGCTTTGGTGGCCGTTAGTTTCCTAGCCAGTCTGTTTTAGCTGTGGAATCACAGCCGATAGCCTCCACAGAGGCCTCCGACCCTGTCGATCAGCCAGCCTTAGCTCCAGTTTCTGATCTGGTGATTTTGGCACAGCTTGCAAATTTACCAGGATACCCGATCATGCGTGACTGGCAGAACCTCCTGCCAACTCGAGAGAGGTGGAGAAGCACGGAAGAATGGACAGGAAGCATTTAATGGGGATGCCATTTCCGCTCTCTAAAAAACCAAATCTATTTCTTTGGTCCATGATCAGTTAATAAAAGGTATGAACTTCAAAATATGGATGACGAGTACTGAGTGCCCTGTGGTAAACTGCAAGTGTCAGGCTTCAGTTTACTCCACAAGTCATTGCATGTATAGGTTTGTTTTGAAATGGTTGAAGTTTTAATTGTTTAGGGGAGGGAGGGTAAACCAGGAGATCAGTCTTAATTATTAAAAGCGATTTTAAATTTTTAATTAAAGAGGAATTCGTTAGGACTCGTGCAACGAACGGGGACGGTTCAAACAAACGCAATCCCATCTAACCGTCTTCCTGCCCCCCAGCCTCGGTGTCTTTGTCTCCCTGGGTGCTTAGCTTCTGGTGTGGTGAGCAGGATCGAGGCATTTCTCAGAGCTTGATCAAGGGTAAAAGGCAGCTTCTCGGCTGGCACCTCAGGCCTGGATGGGTTTGGCTTTCGTGTGTTTGACTGAACAGACAGCTGATCTCAGCATGGCTGTGTTACACCACACTCTCGAGTCTGATCTCCTGGAAGAGATGAGCGTGTGCTTATTTACTTTTTTCTAGCTGTGCTAAGTCTTCCTGTGTCTGAGGTTGCTTGCCTCCCTGTGTTCATTTAGTAATGCACCATAGCATAAATGTTTATGAAGAGAAATTGCATGTTCGTCACTCTGTACAGAATGAAGGCCGTTTTCTTTCCCAACATGGGTGATATGTAGCCTGGATACCTAATAGGTAGTGTGCGTATTATACATGGTCCAAAAGTCTGAGGCCGCATTGGAAAGCTGGGAATTTTTTCATTTAATCCTGGAAATAAATAAAGTTTTAGGATGGGTTACACAGCAGGATTTCACAGTGGATCACTGGAAAAATGTCTTGTTTACCGATGAATCCAAGGTTGAGATCTATGGCAGTTACAGAAGGGTTTATGTAAGAAGACAAAGGGAAGAGAGACTGGTACCACCATGTATCAGAGCAACAGTGAAAGGCATCTTGAGCCCTCCCATCCAGGGTGTACCTGAATCTGTGCCGTCCCTCCACACTCTGTACTAGATAAGTGGCTGGATGATGGATGAGTGGATGATATTAGCAGTCATGCCTTTATAGCTGTGCTTCTCGTCTAGTTGTCATTCATGTTCCGTCTTTTTTTCCTGTCCTGGACTTCTGGACTTTTGTGATGAAAGGAGTTAGGATTGGCTTTAAATATGGATGGTGCCTTACGTGTTATGTAAATGCAGTATGCAGTTAGGGTAGCAGACTAGAGGAAGGCCCCTAAGGGCCCCATATCTCACTTGAACCAGGCCTTGCTGCCATGGGCATTTAAGCTGCAAATCCCCCAACAAACCAACCACCCTCCCCCAGCCGTTTCCTCTATCTCTCTCTCTCCCTGAGAATAGGATCACCCATATCTCCTCCCAATCTCTCCTCTCATCTGTCCATTTTCTTCACTCGTTCCCCTTATCTGTTTTTCCCTCTCCCATAATCTCTGTTTCTGTCTCTCAATCCCTCTCTGTGCATTAATGTCATTTTCTTTCTTTTATCTTAATCTCTTCCTCCCTCTCTCCCACACCTTTGCCTGGTGCATGTGTATACGCTTGGTAATCCCCTCCATCGCTTCCCCAACGTGGTGCTAATGTAGCATAGCGACTGCTCAGCTTACCGTGTGAACCGTGTGTCGCCCTGTACCTCAGCCACCTCAACACCACGAGGCTGCTCTCCTGATCCGGGGTATCTGTCAGACCGAGGGGTAGACGCCGAAAGTCTGACTGACTGCACACTCATCAGTGCTGTGCAGAGGGGTTACTGGAGGGTGAGATTGATGAGAGAGTGAAAGAAATAATTCTCACTTCACTCAAGGCTGGAAGATAAAGGAAGATTAGAGAGATATAGTGGGCAAGGGAGCAATGGAGTGATAACTCCCTGAACGAGGGAGAAAGATCATCGAATAGCAAATGCCCCTGGGGGCAGAGAGAGAGAGAGAGAGAGCAAAAGAAAGACAGGGAGGGGAAAGGGAGGAGGAGAGCAACAAAAGAGCCTGGAGATGAAGGGGAGGGGAGCCCCTAAAAGGCATTCTGGTGCCTTTCCACATGTGGCAGCAGGGTGCTCTGCATGATCGGGAACCTGCTGGTACTCGCTCCCTAATGATAAGGGACGGAGTGGCCCAGCAGATCCGGCCCAAGACGCTAAATCCGCTACAGGCGATTACTGGGAGAGCCCTTCACACAAGGGACAGACGTGCTTTGGGTGACAGCCTCAGACACGCCCCTCCCGTTGGTGGACTTGGAGAAGCTGCTCTTCCACGCCGTGCAGCGTTTACCGTGTGATATGAAGGGAATGTCAACCGCCTTGTCACTTTGATGTTTATTATCGCCATCAGCCACGGTGACAGGATGGCAGGGCACACGACCTGCTCCGTCACCCTGCCGCTGCTGTCCTCCGTACCAGTGCTACACCTGCACTGCTCACTGCTGTAGTGGATCAGAAGAAGAAAGGACCTGTGACCAGTGGGACAGAGAACCTGTGAATTAATGGAAGTGAAGAGCTGCAACCAGTGGAACCAAGAACCTAAGATTAGGGGAACAGAGCACTTGTGATCTTTAGAACCAGAAACTTGTGCGTAGGGGAACAGAGAACCTGCGACCAGTGGAACAGAGCACTTGTGTCTACAGCATGGATGGGCAGTTGTAGGACTCACATGCAGTACTGTGCTCCTCTTAGGTCCTGATGAACTCTCACATAAATTAGTCTTGATTGAGCTGTCAGCTAAATTGATTGTTGGATTTCAATCAGTTAAAAATGAAGGTCTTAACAACAGCTGTATATTTTTATTAGTGTTTAAATCTTATGGTTGATTATTAATCTTTATACTGTTAGCTACATTAAAGATCTTTTTAAAACTGTGTGTAGATAAATTGTGCAAATTTATTCAGCCAGCAGCTAATGAAGGCTAATTAAGAGCTCTGGGGGATGAAAACCACGAATCCCTCCAGTCCACGAAGCCCAGAATTGCTTATGTCTGGTCGAAAGGTGCTGTGCCCAATCATTGGAACAACGGAAATGAAGCACCTGTGCCCGGTGCAGCATCGAGAACCACCGACCAGGACAAAGAGTGGAACAGAGAACCCATAACCAGTAGATTATGGAGCCAGTGGCTAAAGCAGAGAATAGATTATATTCCATATGTTCTAATCAGCAAGCCTGATTCAAGTAATTATCCGTGCATGAAGATGTTTAACTAATCATCAGGTACTTTATTATGGAATCAGGATTGTGGACACGGAATGGATGGAATGGCTGAGGTTCTGAAGGAAAGGGTTTAGTCCGTTCTCTAAATGAACAGAGAGGTGACAGATAGGGACTAGAACACGCTTTCCATGCCTTTGAGCAAAGCATGTCTCCCTAATACCCAGGAGCACGAGCCTTTCTCCTCCTGAAGCTGGGGTCCCGGGTGGTATGAGCCTTTCTCCTCCTGAAGCTGGGGTCCCCGGTGGTATGAGCCTTTCTCTTTCTGAAGCTGGGGTCCCCGGTGGTATGCTGGCCCCTCACTTTGCTGATGGCCTTCTGTGGGTAGCAGATGCACTCCAGTGGTTGTGAATGCTGTAGGTAAACCCGATGACAGGACAGATGAGTTATGGTGATGTGAATGCTGATGACACATCGAGGTAAAGCCAGTCTAGTGTACTGCAGCAGCGCTGGCCTGAATGTTAAGAAGTGCCACGTGGCAAACATCTGGGAAGTCACACTCCCAGAGCAATTAAGAAAATGACATTTTGTCAGTTAGATCTTTGCTCGCCTCAAAATGCAGCCTTATGCATCGCTCCAACGTGCAGCTAGGTAAACACAAACTATTCTACTCCCAAAGTTTATCCATTAAACCCATGACATGAAATTACCCTACAAAACTTTTTCTTGTGATCACCAGCCCCTCAGGGGGCAACACCATTTTTTGCTGAGGTGCTGGTTTTTCTCTGAAAATCCCAAAGACGTCCCTCTTAATTTGATTGGCTGTTCTAAATCACCTGTTTGGCCAAGCTTGATAGCTTTACGCTATGAGGAGCCAGGTAACTTGATTTAGAACTGCCTCTAAAGGAGTTAGGCTCGGCAGCTTGGGTGAAGTAAGAGGTCAGCCTGGGGTATAGTTACATTGGTGGGTTATCTGGCGCAAGAAGCATGCAAGAAAGGAACTGATACCGAGAACTTGGGTGCTGAGTGGGAAGTCTAAGCAGTAAATATGATGTGACCAGGGAAAGCAGATCATAAAGAGGGAGGCTCTCAGTCAGCTATTACAATAAAGTTCAGCTCTAAGTGTATTTCTGAAAATCCTTTAAAAGATTGGGTTTCATTGCGAGATATTTGCTTCACACCCAGCAGAGGTCCTCTCCCTGCCCTTGAAACCTAAATGGGGAAAAAGTGGCAAGGATGTTTTAATCCAGTGTCATGGCCTCCCAGGACCCGTGAGCACACCTGCAGCGTCTTGGGCTTGGGCCTCCCAGGACCCGTGAGCACACCTGCAGCGTCTTGGGCTTGGGCCTCCCAGGACCCGTGAGCACACCTGCAGCGTCGTGGGCTGGGGCCTCCCAGGATCCGTGAGCACACCTGCAGCGTCGTGGGCTGGGGCCTCCCAGGACCCGTGAGCACACCTGCAGCGTCGTGGGCTTGGGCCTCCCAGGACCCGTGAGCACACCTGCAGCGTCGTGGGCTGGGGCCTCCCAGGACCCGTGAGCACACCTACAGTGTCGTGGGCTGGGGCCTCCTGTTCAGTGGAGACAGACTTGTCCCTGTGATTGTGAAATCTGTGGTGTGTTAGAGACACTGAAGAGTGACATGGCACAGTAATGCCTTCCCCATGAGACAGAAACATGCAAAGGCAGGTTAATCAGCGTGATGGTAAACTATCACATGATTAGTTATGTATATATGTTTAAGAGGTCTGGCTGAATTATTAAATGCTGGAATACCTAGACAGTGAACACAATGCTAACAGCAAACTCCGAATTGCTGCTCAGCTTTTAAACGGACCTGTCCTGAAGAACTGGTGCTAGTGGTTGGTTTTATGCGCCCATCGTGTTCACGGCAAACTAACTTGGGCTTCTAGTTAACCACGGATCCAACAAAGCCTACAAAATGGGCAGAAAACGACGGTGCTGATTCTAAGGCCGCTTTGCTTTCTGTTTGCTACAGACAGGAAGTTGTAAAGATGAGTTAACCTCAAAATGCATCAAGTACAGTTATTGAAATTGTACATGATTTATCCCAGATATTAATCATAATGTCATTCTCAACAATTCTATCCCAGCAAGGAGTAGCATAAATATACTGTAGATCCTCTAGAAAATATGTAAAAACAAATTTTCTGGAAAACTACACGCCTTACTTATAAACTCAGAAGCCATGGTGTTATAAAAAGCTCCAGCACATCTGACAGTGCTTTGCTCTTTATCCAGAGGATCCAGAGGATCAGCCTGAAGGATTCCAGTGGCTGTGGCTTTTTCAGCCGCATTTTTAGCAGTAGAGCATGTGATAAAGATCAGCATGTAAAAATGTAAAGAGCAGAAATATCATCTCCTGTTACAAACCCAGCCTACATTTAGGGTGGGAACTGGTGAAGTCCAATGGCGGATTGTCCGTTCTCTCAGTTTCAAATTTTGCCTTTTTACCTCCACATTTCTGCCTCCCTTTTTGAAGAGATAGTGCCTTGCTGTGTATAAAATCTTCCTTCTGGGAAATGGTGCTCTTTATTTTTTCCCAAGCTGAGCTCTGTGGGGGTTTTCTATCTTTCCTCTCCCCCAGCACCTCAGAAGTCTTTCTTAACCTGTGTTGATTTCTGCTGATTGACTCTACATTTCAAAGGCTTCATTTACGCTCTGCAGAAGATGAAGTAAGACTGTAAAAGAGCTAAAGGAAAGTTTCAGAAGGTACTGGAAAACAGCAGAAATCTGACAGAGGGATTCGAGTGGAGAGAAGTTGGGGGATGAATGAGTGTATCGTAATTAAAATTTTCAGTCTCGTTAAGTTTGGTGACAGCCTTCACTGCTTTGGGGTTTCAGATCGATGGTGGAGATCAGCCTCTAATGCTAACGAACCAAAGATCGTTTGGAGTTCCAGCCAGGAAGGGAAAAATTAATTAAGATATTTATGCCTCCAATTAATCAGTTCAGTAAGAAACTTTCAATGTCTGTCAACTCACTGCAGAAAAAAAACATAAAAATGTTGAGTCTCCATTCCAGGAGACAATCATTCGGGTCATTGAAATGACAGTTCGTCATTCTCAGACTGTGGTCATCCAGCGACTGGACAGCTCTCGCCGGGTCGTCCATTCACACCAACACTCACCTGTCACATCATGTTCCTAATACCCTAAATAGAGGGCCAACGTGGCACCTTCTCAGAGGATATGGGCCCAAGAAAGGCTCGCTTTCAAGTCTGGACCGTGTTGGAAGAATGAACATGGAAGTACAGAAATGATCTGTGAACCAGTTGTTTCATGGAGGCATCAAGTAGCAGAAGGGAAGGCTGGAGTAATGGGGGAGTATCCTCAGCATCCTTATCTGTATGACTCATTGTAGTTGAAATGTTACCCATTGAAGCACATTGTCTCCTTTTTGGTCATTGTTGAGAGAGAACAGGTACGGGTTCAGCTATGATCTCTAACACCTCCACCAGAACGAATGTCGGAAGGGTGTACAGATCGATCGCTTGATTGATGTTGAAAGGGTGGTACAGGAGAAGGAGCAAAGTGGGTCGGTTCCTGACCCCAGCTGGTCCTTTTGGCTGCTGGAGTGGCAGAGCATCAGGAGATTAAAAAGACAGAGGAGTGGAAGGAGACAAGGGCCCTTGTTAAAAACACTGTCAGCACAGGCACTCGAAGAGGAGAGAAATGAGTGAAGGTGCAAGAGACACGGTGACACAGGTGGGCTGAGATGACAGGGCAAGAGAAAGATGGGGACAGGCAGAGGCAAGGGTCAGTGAGGTGAGGTGAGGCGGCGAGTGGGAAACGATGTCTGCAGGGGGGCCGTCATGCTTGAGTGCCTCCAGATTTTTTCTGTGCTGCACTGGTCCCGCAGTACTCGACAGCCCAAAGCAGCTCGGGCTACTCAGACCCTGAGCATCTCCACACGAACGACTGGTTCACCAGTGGGGGGAGGGGCTAGACCGGCTTCTCCAGCGTGTACTTCAATATTTTAATATCCATATGATGCAGGAGAAGGCTGTACGCATCGCTATCTGAAGAACTAAAACTCTTCAACAATTCGACGTCCTACCAGTGAATTCTCTGGGTCTGTGGATGCCACACATGTTAGGTACATGATGGATGTTGCAGGATGCTGTTGCCCAGTGCTTGAACTGAGACACGGCGCTAAGTCCATGCCATTCTAAGAAAGCTCTTTGAAGAGCATACTAAACAGTGGGACTGACTGACTCAGCACAGCCTACTACAGCAAAATGATGAGTGAAATGAGGATGTGAGTAGAGAAAAGCTCCTAGTGAAGGTGCCGCCGATGGCATGACTCCTTCTGTGCTTTACGTCCAGAACTGCTGTTATTGGATTTGTCAGACACTCTTTGCAATTTGTGGACACCTTTAGGTCTGATTTGTTGATGATTGTCTCAGAATTTTCTCAAGTGTCTTTTACCACTGACCCTCATTTAATTAAGGAATTGCAGCAAAAGTTAATTTTTTTTTTTTTTTCTGTTGTCTCAGATTACTCAGGCCTTGATCTGAGAACAAGACTGGAAGAGGAAGAAGAAAAACCACAACAAGAAGGAACCAAAGTGAGGACGACATTTTGGCCAAGAGTGGAGAATGGAGAAACCAAGAAATCAAACATTTAGTCTGTATTGTGAGTCTCACAACATCTGTCACCTTAACTAACTGTTCGAATACAAGCCTCTCCCAATCATCATGAGTACGCAGGTGGTGCTTCTCTTGGCTTCTCTGTGCATGTGGGTGGCATTTAGAGATGAGGTCTCTGCCATCGTGGTGGTCCGAAGAAGGGGCTTGAATGCCCTGACCACAGCGGACAGAGAAAAGACAGCAGTCGGCCAGCAGGATTCAGGTTTCGAAGAGACAATATCTCAACAGGTGAAGGTCAAGGACCTCCTTCCTCATGATCTTGGCATTGAGTCGAAGTTGCCTTCTCATACAGGAACAACACAGAATAACTCTGTGACTCCAGTGTCTGGTGGAAAAGAAATAGACACTCAGACAGATAATGCTAAATCTGTAACGAAATGGCAAGACAGGCTGTCTTATAATCCTAACTTAACCGTCACCGTGTCCTTTGATGTTGGATCGACTCTGGGCTTGAAAGAAATGAAGGACAACACGAAACGTGCTGGGTTAAAAGCCAAAGAACAGAGAGCCGATAAAGGCCACTTGTTACACCGCAGAGTGGACATGAGTCTTCTTTCCAATAAAACCATGCTGAAACCGCTCATTAAATCAAGGCTGAAAAAAGATCCGCTGGTTCAAACAGTAGCAGCTCAGGGAAGAGGACCTACTTTGGATTCAGCCAGGGTATCCAATCTGGCTCAGAGCCACGGTCCCCAGAAACCTGGGTCAAAAGCAGACTCCCAGCCAAGTTCAATCGCACAGACGCAGAAAGAGGGTGTCAGGGGTGTGACTTCTTTTGGAAGGACCCTGAGGAGCGGAAAGCAAGATGTGATTGCTGTGAATAGCAGCCAATCAGGGACTGGCATTTTTACAGAGGAAACTGAAGAAAGACCAGTCACTCCGGGCTTCTCCAGTGGAGTAGGTCAAACTGCACAGCCACAGGCGAGCCTACTTACAAATCTGCCTGAGAGTGTAGATGTCAGTACAACATGGACAAGCAAGCATTTTAGCGTTCACACAACACTAATGGGCCAAAGTGGGGGGACACCTAATGCTGAGAGAAGTCCGTTTATCCAGGGCGGCGAGTCCAACCTTCTCCATGCAGAGGACACTTTTCAGTCTAGGTTGGCGGTGAATTATCTAAGCAGGAGAGGCAGCACTAGTGAAGTTCACACCAATGGAGAAGAAACAGGAGCTGCTTCAGAATTCAGGAACGGAGGGGCACACCTAGACATTGAGCACATCCTGAAATTGAGACCGGATCCCAATCCAGACTGGTCTCTTCATGGGGAGAAGACTGAGCATGGAGCCATGCTGGACTCCGGGCCAGGAGATGACGAGGGAGGCCTGGTGTTCCAGGAGCTGGAATCTGAGGCAGGAGACAGGCGGGGCCAGGAGGTGGAGGAGACTCGGTCACGGAGCAGGCGGAGCTGGATCTGGAATCAGTTCTTTGTGATCGAAGAGTACAGTGGCCCTGAACCAGTGCTCATTGGACGAGTGAGTACTCACTGTGAAAATATTGGTAGTGGTACTGTTTCTGTTGATCAGGCAGTACAGCGGCCCTGAACCAGTGC
>JAACJT020000064.1:1040945-1054860 GCA_009936485.2 Gymnarchus niloticus | reverse complement strand
CTCTTGAGGGAGTTTTTCCTTGCCACTGTCGCCTTTGGCTTACTCTCTGGGGACTGTGGGCCTGGGACTATGTAAAGAGCTCTGTGACCGCGCTCCGTGTTAAAAGCGCTATATAAATAAAATTGAATTGAATTGAATTGAATTGCTTACCGCCGGAGTCGATTCAGTGTATTCCCGTTCTTTTTGTTCCATATTCGAATCTCACATCTTCATTTTTGCCTTCTCCAGCTGCACACAGACATGGACAGGGGAGACGGCCGCACAAAATACGTTCTGCGGGGTGAGGGTGCCGGTTCCGTGTTCGTGATCGACGAGAAGACCGGCAACATCCACGTCACAAAGCCACTGGATAGGGAAGAGAAGGATGAGTACCGGCTCATCGCCACGGCAACCGACCGGCAGACGGACCGTGCCTTAGAGCCCTCCTCCCAGTTCATCATCAGAGTGCAGGACATCAATGACAACCCGCCAGTCTTTCAAGATGGCCCCTATAGCGCCACTGTCCCTGAGATGGCCAACATAGGTACTGCAAGGACATGATATCATGGATACCGGCACAGTGGATCATTGCAGTTCACCATCTCGTTTCTCACCCTTCTTGTTTCATTGCTGCGTAGCTTGATCATTTCCCGTGTTTCTGTGCTTCTGTCGAAGCTTGTATATATTCATAAAATTAATGAAACAAGAAAAAAATCCATGTACTTCTTTAAATATCTGTTTATCCTGTGGTACACGTGTTTAAATAATTGACCTTTAGCATTAGAGTCCATTTTGCCTACATTCTCTCTGGGTCATGTTGTGTCTCTCGTTTTCTTTTCATCTTCCATGCTTTAGTGTGGAGCCCTGGTTGCTCTCTCTCTTACCCCTACCTCTGCTCTGTGAAACTGCCAAGGCTTTGATGTCAAAAACCAGAAAACTGCTCCCCTGCTCTCCGAGAGCTCGTTTGGCAGTACCTCATGGGAAACGTAGTTCTTCTTTGAGATTACATCTGTTTTTCCCATCTTAATTTCTAAACGAAGTTGTCGGACTTTGATTTGTTTTCTTGGTGAGGAAGAATTTCAGCACAGAGGGTAGTTGTAAGAAGAGCGGAGAGAGGGGGAGGGGATGACAAATGGAGGTGGGATGAGCCAGAGAAGACGGTGAAAATGAAATTTCTCTGCACCCCCTGTGCGTGCTGTGGGTTATAGTAGGACTTGTACAGAAGCACAGTGCTGCTTTTACCCTGTCCGGTGTTCTCTGTTCAGCACACCGCACTTCTCGCTCTCTCAGGCCTGGAGTGCCCTTCACCTTTGATCATCCTCTATAAACTCTATAACCTGCCCCATCACACAGCAGGGTTATTCCACTCCAGTCTAGTGTTGATTTACGGTACAGTTCACCCTGTTCACCTTCTCTTGTTTCCACCAGGTACGTCTATAATCCAGGTTACCGCAACAGATGCGGATGACCCAACCTACGGGAACAGTGCCAAGCTGGTGTACACGCTGATCCAGGGACAGCAGTTCTTCTCCGTGGACCCTCAGACCGGTGAGGCTCCAACTCGGCTGTCTTATCCTAACCTGCGTTCCCCACTTTTTAAATCGAGATCCATCTCTGCGTTTTCTGCCCCACCCACAATGGTGGCTGCCCCTGAATTCATGCCTCCCTCCCAGTCACCGCGTGGTGTCTCATGGAGACCACAGGATGGTTGAGGGGCCGCACAGACACGTTGCTAAGGGTGGGCTGTTCGTTAGGCTGCGAGCTAATCAGGGGACACGTGGTCCTCTTTCCTTGTGGGCAGCCGGCTCACATGCGTATCTCCTGAGCTGCAGGTTGCTCTGCGTCCCACATTAATTCTCCGGCGGGTGTCCCAAGTTAACGCTCCCGCTTATGTATTTCAGGTAATCGTGTGTCTCACACACGTTCTGCTTCCTGCATCCGACAAGGTGTTACCATAGCGAGATTTCTAATGTATTTTTTTCCCATTAAGAGAAGTCTCACTCTGTGACCCTCATACTTTATTTCAATATAATGCAATTAGTCAACCCCGTTCTAATATTACTGAGCAATATTAATATTAATAAGATTTTCTGCATGCTTTCTTTGTGAGCTAATTAATTGCCAGGTTAAAGCCCGGTGCTGAGTGACACAATGCTTGGCCGTTTAATTTCCCCGTTGGAGGATGATTGTACCGTCCCTCGCCGATGGTGGGGGTTTATGGGGGTTGGGGGGTGCTTGTCTCATGTTCTGGCCTGGCCTCTGATTGGCTGCTCGAGTCAGTTCATGTGTATGGGGCCCAACATTCCCGTGGCCTATTCTGTACACCATATTCTTCAGTTCACTAGTTTAATTCAATTATCTTTTTATCTGCCTTTATTGGCCTGGCAAACCATTTCCCCTGCCAAAGCACTTTAACACTTTAAAAAATATAGCATAAAATAAAAAGGATAGACTGTCTAATATCTGAGCTAACATGGGGGTGGGGGTTTGCATTTACCTTTAAAGGTAATAATAATCATCTCTGCATAAAGTATTTATTAAGGACTAAATAGCCACTGTTGGATGGTTTAATGCAGTTCGTGGTGCCTAGTATTTATTGACAAATTGATCCATCGATTTTCTGTGCGGGTTTGAGTCCTGCCCTGTGAGTCTCCTCCCATTGGGTGGGTCTCCTCCAACAGTCCAACGTCCTACCTGGGAATAACTCCAAGGTCACTGCACTCCTGTACTGGGCAAGTGGCTGTGGAAGATGACTGACGGATGGAGGGGAAAGGGTTAATCAGTTATCACCCATCGCATCTCTCAGAGCAAATTTAAGCTTTCAAAAGACAGAATAATTGATTCCATGGATTAAGAATTAAGCATTTACAGTCTCTGAGGAATATCGTCACTGTACTTTTGAACTTTTGAACATATAATGTTTTCATGTATGTTTTCTGTATTTATTAATATGTGCGATCGTGTACAGTTTTACAGAGCCTCACATGGCCACGCATGTGTGCTAGACAGGACCGGCATTCCAGCCAGCGTGTTCCCGGGATGACATGGACATACACCGTGTCAGCTGACATGTTCATCTGTATGCCCATCCCCCCTCAGGAATTCTCCGTACGGCAGTGCCGGATTTGGACCGGGAAAGTCAAGATCAGTACCTGGTGGTCTTGCAGGCCAAAGACATGGGCGGCCACCTGGGTGGTCTGTCAGGGACCACCACCGTAACCGTGAGGCTGAGTGACGTCAATGACAACCCACCTCGCTTCACCCAGAGTCAGTGTCCACCGACCACGCTGGACACACACACACACGCACACACACACACACGCATCCACGAACAGTGACACGGCTTACCTCAGATACACACACGGCTGCCATCCTGCTTACTGCTCACAGACCCTTAATGACTCTTAATTTATCTTATTCAGTGCTGCTTCACATTAAACTTGTTTTCTCCCTGAAGTGTTTACATTACAATCACACCCCACCTGCCTCTTTTCTTCCTGTGACCTGAGACACTCCATGGCACGCGTTGCAATTTTCACTCATTCATCATCATTTATTCTGCTACATACGTCACTCACCGAGGTTGAAAAACAAACACAATCAGCCCCCTTCCAGTACTTTTCCAGGGACAGCTCTTCTCTGTTTGTCTGAGGGGCTGTAAAAGTTCTGTGCGGAGAGTGAGATTGGACAGGTTTGGTATTGAGGACCCTGTTTGATTGCAGGGTTAGAGGCTCACTAGACGACACGTCGGGCTGTGCGGCTGGGGGGGAGTTTGCCCACACGGGCTGCGTGGGTCCCCCGGTCCCCTGACATGGTCTATGAATTTTTAAAATGCACTACATCCACTCAGGATCTGTGTGTTACCGGCAGCTGATGAATGAACAGAGTGACAGTCTGAACAAGTATTGTCGGATCTGTGTGTTTTCATTCAGGTACATGACTTTGGTGCGTGCAGGGATTCGGCAAGGGCCCCTTAATAAATATTACTCGTTCATTTTCACAGAGGCTGTCTTGTCTGAAAGCCAGAGCAGTAATCTCACATGGCCTCTTACATAGTTTGTCCTTTGAATATGAGAAAAAGGGAGAGGGAGAGAAAGGAGGGAATGACAGAAAGAGAGAGGGAGACAGGCAGGGGGGAGTGACAGGAAGAGAGAGGGAGACAGGCAGAGGGGAGTGATAGAAAGAGAGAAGGAGAGAAAGGGGGAGTGACAGAAAGAGAGAGGGAGAGAGGCAGGAGGGAGTGATAGAAAGAGAGAGGGAGACAGGCAGAGGGGAGTGATAGAAAGAGAAAGGGAGAGAAATGAGGGAGTGACAGAAAGAGAGAGAGAAACGGGGAGTGACAGAGAGAGAGGGAGACAGGCAGGAGGGAGTGATAGAAAGAGAGAGGAAGACAGGCAGAGGGGAGTGATAGAAAGAGAGAGGGAAAGGGGGAGTGACAGAGAGAGAGGGAGACAGGCAGGAGGGAGTGACAGAAAGAGAGAGGGAGACAGGCAGAGGGGAGTGATAAAAAGAGAGAGGGAGAGAAAGGGGGAGTGACAGAAAGAGAGAGGGAGACAGACAGAAGGGAGTGACAGAAAGAGAGAGGGAGACAGACAGAAGGGAGTGACAGAAAGAGAGGGAGAGAAACGGGGAGTGACAGAGAGAGAGGGAGACAGGCAGGAGGGAGTGACAGAAAGAGAGAGGGAGACAGGCAGGAGGGAGTGATAGAAAGAGAGAGGGAGAGGAGGGGAGTGACAGATAGACGGAGACAGGCAGGAGGGAGTGACAGAAAGAGAGAGGGAGAGAAAGGGGGAGTGACAGAAAGAGAGAGGGAGACAGGGTAATAAACAGCCATTTGTCTTAAGAGAAAGGATGGAGAAGCCAAAGCCTGTGAGGAGACAGCAGTGAAACAGCAGGCAGTGTTCTGTGTGACTGAGGTCTTCCATGGTTGGGGCCCTCGAACCCTTTAACAGAGTAACCAATGGAGAGTTACGGTCGCCGTGGGCTGCGTCACAGTGAATTTGGACAAGGGTTTGGTGCAGAAGTATGGCTTACTGGCATAGGCAGGGCTCCCAGGCAGGTGTGTGGCTCACTGGCGTAGGCAGGGCTCCCAGGCAGGGGTGTGGCTTGCTGGCGTAGGCAGGGCTCCTGGGCAGGGGTGTGGCTTACTGGCATAGGCAGGGCTCCTGGACAGGGGTGTGGCTTACTGGCATAGGTAGGGCTCCTGGGCAGGGGTGTGGCTTGCTGGCGTAGGCAGGGCTCCCAGGCAGGTGTGTGGCTTACTGGCATAGGCAGGGCTCCCGAGCAGGGGTGTAGCTTATTGGAGGAGGCAGGACTTCCAGAATCAGAATCAGAATATCTTTATTGTCATTGTAATGAGTACAACGAAATTAAGTTACGAAGGGGGGATACATTACGATACATTACGATACAAGTACAACGAAATTCCAGGCGGGGGTGTGGCTTATTGGAGGAGGCAGGACCCCCAGGCAGGCGTCTGATCACTGGTTTAAGCTGTGCTTATGGACAGGGGCATGGCTCAAATGCATGGGTGTGGCTCATGGGTGAAGGCGTTGCTCACTTGCAGTGATGTGGCCACTTCTCTCCTACAGTGAAAAACAAGTCTCCCTTAAAAAGAGGGAATGAAATGGTCTGTTCCTGTATCTTTGTACACCCTAGGGATGAACCTGGTTTTAATCCACCTTGTCTGTGATGCCCCTGAAGTGACCAGAAAGTGGAGACCTCCATGGTGTCCCAAAAGAGGCTGAGCGCTGTCCATGGTACCTTATGGGCTGGAGAAACATTTCTGAGCTGGCTCTCTCCCCCCACGGTCCCCGCTCACTGTCCCCACCCACTGTCCTTGCTGACTGTCCCCATCATCATGGCAGAAGGCTGCCCTGTACTGTCTTGCAGAGGAACATGAGCAGATCCGCGCTCCACTCTCAGGATTGCGTGTATTAGAAGCCTAATGATTCATTGACGCTTGTCTAAAAACAGGTTTTTAGCAGGTTTTATGTACTGTATACAGTGATTGCTTAAGCAACGGTAATTATGTTTGATTTAAAAAGTCTTCAGTTTATGCCGGGTAGGCACCCAGTTAAGGAGCCTTTATTAAAGTACTGATCCTGGCAAACCCAAGCAGCAAAGGGTTTCGCTACGGCTGAGGGCCGCGGCCCATAATTCAATGGGAGACCTGAGTAGACCAGCCAAGGTGAGGCACCCCCAAGAGCAGAGCCCACAAAATGCTCTATGCTGAAGACCAAGGCAGCCAGAGACAGCCGTCTTAGTCAAAGCCGACAAGCCAGGGCTTAGATGTAAGCTACGGACCACCGGCTTCTCTTGTGGGTACATCGGAACCCAGAAAAGGAAGGGAGAAGGTTTTTGCCAGTGTTTCACCTTAGAAACAAATGTATGCAATAAATAACTTTTGGATTTTTTTGTCTGAAGCCATCAGTGTTTCCAGACATGTCAGTGACAGGTCCGGTTCTGCCGGCGTGCCCTACAGGATGTAGAAAGGTCCCTGTCAGTCACCCGCTGTCAGAGAGTCACATTCCAGTCATTTCAAACATGCATCTGAGCACCAAGGTCACCCCAGGCTTGTGACGTAGAGAGTATTGCACTCGGCTTGGAGGAGGGGACACTCTAATGACAAGGGGTCACAGTCACTGTGGGCCATGCCGTTGAATGACTAATGAAATTCTGTTCTTGTTCTTCTTAAAGTTTCTCGTCTTTTCACTTTCCTTTCTGAGAGCGCCTTTCCCTTGTGTTTGTGAAGGATGGGAATGTGTTCTGTGGTACTAGGCTTTTTAATATGTATTTTTAAAGGCTTATTTCAAATGAACGGCCAACAGTGTACAGTATAATTGCAATTTCAGTTACTTCATTTTAACTTCTGTATGGTTAATTAGACCATATGATTAGGTAATGACTTTATGGATGTTAATTGATGTCAGTTAATGGATTATGTACTGAAGGACCAGATGAATGGGGGCCGGCTGTCTGCCTGTGTTAAGTACCAATGACTGTCTGCTGAAATTCCTGCATCAGTAACCCAGCATGACAATGTGTCTTCCTCCTTTTTTCTGGTCTGGAGTTCGAGTCCATCCACATCTGTATGTGTGTGTGTGTGTGTGTGTGTGTGTGTGTGTGTGTGTGTGTGTGTGTTGCACCTGACACCCCATGCTTCCTGAGGCCTGGATTGCAGGAACCCTGCTTGCAAGACTATTTACTACAATGCAGGGCTGAATAAATCCAGAATCACAGTTTTACGTGTGCCTGTGGTTCTGTAGGACCCACCTAACGTGTTTTTGTTCTGCCCACCCGCTAACTAAGGCGTGAGTTTTATATTTCACGGTCGTCTTCTTGATGCCTCTTAGCACGGCACAAAAATGCAGCGGTGTCCTGTATTTGCTTAGCATTTAAACGGGCAGCCAGCCGTGTGCTGGCTGCCACCCCGGCGTGCCGACCTGTTCCTAATGACTTTCGTTTTGCTGCGGTGAACATTACGAATCTACGATGGTGCTGTAAAGGCTGTCGCTTGTTAAATAGGAGGGCAGGTCGAGAAGGGGCCTGAAAATGAGAAGCTCACAGTCAGTTTCTCCATGTCTTTATTATGAAGTGTTACAGGACTAGATTATTTCATACACCATCCTCTTACTTCAAACACATTCAATCTCATTCCATTTGCATATCCTTCTGCTGTCTGAGTTACATGTCATTAAAATATCTGCCTGCCGTGGGGTCACCAAGTTGCTTTTCTATACCTACAAAAGTCCATTTTATTCACCTGCAATTTACCGGCAAAAACTGCAAAACTTATTAAAGTCAGGCCTTAGATTTTCAGCCTGCTTGACAAATTAATTCTTTTCAGACACTTAGTCCAGGAATCTGTTTTAATGGAGTTGGATTGTTTTAAAAATTTCATCTTTTAATTAAGATGAGTCTCCAGGGTTTAACATAATGTAAAGGAATGAAACACTGGGGATTCTGTCAATTGTTCTGAAGAAAGATTTAATCACGAGTTACAAGGCCTTGATACGACTTTGCCACAAGGCCATCTTAACTTCACCCTTTAATTTCAACCCTGAAACTAGGCCGACTGGTAAACACTCATGGAATTCACACTTACTTGCGAATTTAATGCTGTATCGATCCCCAGACCAACTTTATACTTCTTTAAACGCTGCACATTTTTCCAGCTGCCTTGCAGTAATTACAAGTCATCATTTGGGCGAACCAACACATGAGTGGTGACAGAATGAGCGTACAAGAAAGCTGGCTTACAGGACGGATTTGGCATCCTGTGATTTCTGTCCGATTTCAGTGGGATGTACTGCAGCAGCCGGATCAGCTTTAAAAGACGTGGAAGTTTCGTTTCCATCTGTGCTGTTACTGTGACAGACAAGTGAATGTAATTCTCTCATATCAACCTTAATTAATGTTAAAGTAAACCATTTACATGAAGACACCCAATGCAGGATTTGATGCGATTACAATGGTATGCTACGAAAGAGTTGATTTTTCTCATTCTATGTTTTCTTTCATCATATACTGCATGCAATTTGAATTACTGGATGCACAGTTATAGGGGATTAACGGGGAAATAAGTGGGCGTAGCTGAAATAAAGAACTAATGAGATTTATCAAAAGCTCATTCATATTGCAATAATTAAATCAAGCTGCCGTTAAAAAATATTATTTCCGGAAAGCCCGTCTCCAGCCCGCAATTCTGTCGGCCGATTAGCTGAACATTAATTCAGCGGTTGCCTATGGTCCAACATAAGTGGTGGCAAATTTAATCATGCTGTCCTTTAGACACAAAGCCCAGTTCGTTTTTACCAGTAATGGGTCCGATCTTGGGTTTGGGGATGGACATGTCACTTCCATGCTGTACGTGCGAAAGTGACTGAATCATTTTTATTAATATTAGCATGTCAAAAGTAACAATGGAAATGCTATCGCGTCTGACATTTTCTTCACTTTTTAAAACGTTCTGTCTTGCTTCCCACATGTCATTGTGGTTAAATGAATTCTAAAGCATCACTGCGTATTTGGAGTGTGAAGCCTTTCATTGATGAAAATGTGCCATTTTGTATTCATGGTGGGTGGGTAACAAGATGTTTCTCCATGGTGTAGAAAGATGAATGACTAAATCACAAATTTGTGTGAGTAATGCCCTTTTTCTTAACAAATGGCTGCTGTGTGTCTGTAACATGCGTACTTCTCTTCACCGTATTTGTCATCGAATGTCATTACCTGGCAGGACAACCTTGGAGACCAAGAAATACCAGCTACAGTGCAGGGGTTATAGTCTCCTGGACTTCTGTCACTCGAAGTGGTGGGTCACAGGCTCCGCCCACCGACCATCCAGCCACACCCCCAGAAGCCCACAGAGTCATACCGTCGTGAGCACCAGGTTCAGCAACAGATGTGACCGATGTGCCTTGTTGAATCTGTGTAGTAAAGCAGCACACTGCAATTCCCCTTAATTAGTCATGCAAATCATTTCACAGTAATCACCATTAGTTCAGCAGAGGAGTCATCAGCAATCTTATTTATGCACATTAAGTAGGCCCACTTTTTGCTCTGTTGCTGCTACCAGATTCTTCTTAATCTTAGCCTCGAGCTAACGATTCCCTCGTTTTATAATTAATATCCCGCACTCCCCACCCCTATTAAACTCCAAAGGTCAGATGACGCAGTGTTTCCCTGACGTCTACATCATGGTAGCTGCTTTACACTCCACTTGTACGGTTTTCCTCGCGAGTGGAGTAAAAGCAGAAGTACAGGCACCTGATTTTCATCAACAGTCGGTGCAAAGCATCGGCATTAATCGCGACAGCAAGCAATTCTGACGAAAGCCACACCAGCCCCCTTTCACAGCAGCCGGGCTCATAAGGTTCACAGTGTGCTTCAGTCCAATAGGCCCAGTCCTGCTCGCGTTCCTCTTCTCTTAATAGGCCCCACCCTCATACTGCTCGCGTTCCTCTTCTCTTAATAGGCCCCACCCTCATACTGCTCGCGTTCCTCTTCCCTTAATAGGCCCCACCCTCATACTGCTCGCGTTCCTCCACATTCCAACCCCATTCCCTTGTCACATGCTCTGTGTCTCACTGTGTTGACTTGACACCTGCAGTGAGAGCTTTGATGTTCACTGCACTATGGTGAGTCTGGTTCAGCTGAGTCAGCACGGCAGGTGCTGAGCCGTGTTCCTCTATATCCACTTGAATTTGATGTGAAGTCACACTGGTTTGATGGGACGTTGGTACATTCTCACATAACTCAGAGTCATGGTTCAGAGCAGTCTGCCTTTTCGCCGAGTCACAGCTCAGAGCAGTCTGTATTTTCAGCGAATCACTGGCTCAGAGCAGTTTGCATGTTCACCAAGTCACAGCTCAGAGCAGTCTGGGTTTTTACTGAGTCACAGCTCAGAGTAGTCTGTATTTTCAGCGAATCACTGGCTCAGAGCAGTCTGCATGTTCACCGAGTCACAGCTCAGAGCAGTCTGGGTTTTTACTGAGTCACAGCTCAGACCAGCCTGCGTTTTCAGCGAATCACAGGCTCAGAGCAGTTTGCATTTTCTCCCGAGTCACCGCTCAGAGTAGTCTGTGTTTTTGCTGGTCAGGGGTCGAAGCTGCAAGCTGACTCAGTTCTCCGTTTGTACAGCCAATTTGGGTGATGACTTGGCCTCATAGATTCCAGTGCAGAAGGATGATGAGTTAAAGCAGTGTTTAATGAAAGCTGCAGAGTCCCCTGCCCATTCTTCTTTGGGGTGTCAGAGGTCATTCAATGTGCCCTGGGGTCACAGGGTCACTCTGTGTGCTTATGAAAGAGCTGCTCATTTTCCAGCTTGTTTTAAATCGTTCCAGCACTTGCAAATGCATTAATTATTTTGTAGAAAGCATTGAAGTATAATTGTGATTATAATAATCTAAAAAATTCAATTAAATAGCAAAATAGTAATACTTGATTCCTTCCACTCCATTCTTTTCACTCTTCCTCTTCCTTCCTGTATTAATATTTCATGTAAAGTTGAGCCTTTTCTACTTCAGTAGACGGTAAAATCACTGTTGTTGATATTGCCTTCACACCTCTCTCTCTCCGTCTGTCTCTCTCCCTTGGTGTCTCTCACTTTGTCTATACCTTTCTCAGTCTCCTGCCCTCCTTACTCTGGAAACTCAGTCATGTTCTGTTCCAGACTCACTTGTCATGAATTCCAGTTCTGTTTACATTGTCTTCTGGCACAAATAAGCCTTATGATCCATCATGCTTATTATTCATATGTTAAAATAAACTAATAAATGATTACCTAAATGACAAAGGCATCTTTAGGTACATGTGAGGTGGGCTGTGGGGGCTTCTAAGTTCAGTTTGTTTTTGTGGCCCTGCCTCTGATGTCCCTGGGTGGTAAACTGTCAACAGGCAGACATTTCATCCTCCTCTTGGGTCTGGCTATCTGGATCTTTTTTTCTGGGGTCCTGATGTTACCCTGGACACCCTGTCAGCACCCATCTGTTAGGTTTCTCTTTGACCCAGAGTAATGACCACTTGCCCCCCTTGTGTTGCACATCTGGATGTTTGGCTGTCAGCCGCGAGTGAGCTGCACTCACTGCATGCACCAACACATGCATCGCTGCCCAGTGCTGCCAAGGTGCCTGTGTCAACGGGCCGCCATAATGTATTGCCGGGTCCAGTCCGCTGTAGGGTTTCTGTACCATATTTGCCAGTACTAGTTCCACTTTTGGGTCGTGAAGTTGGCCCTCTGCACAGCGACGGCTTCTGAATGAAGAGTGAGCTCATTTTAATGGCCTCTTCATTCAGGGCAGCCCACTCCAACCAGCAAGGCTGATTTTAATCACTTAACAGCTCAACTCAACAGCTTCCCCTGGAAAGAAGAGCCAAGAAGAGCCAAGAGAGGGGGAGGAGATAAGCCCCCCATGCGACTGCCAATCCTGGCACACTCCCCCGTGTGGCTGCCACTCTTCCTTCACCCCCTACCCTTCGTCCTTGTTCTGCTTCTGAAAGCTGATTGCTTCATTGTGCTGAAGGACATCTGAAGCCACCTTATCAGCCTCAGGTCGCCCCCGCAACCCGGGCCTTCTCCCTCCCTGTCTTCCAGCCCTCATATTTCTCTTTCAGATTCAAATGAAAAATTCCTCGTCACCGTTCATTCCTTTTTTTGGCGCTCTCTGAAGTTATTACAAGCCATGAATAATCCGTTATGTCAGAGTAGGCAAGAAGCAGAGACGTGCTTTAAACAGCTCACATGCTTTGTGTAATTTATATTTAACATTAGTGATCTCCGACTTCAATCCAGAGCGTACGGAATCCCAGCTTAAAACTGCTGCCACTTTCTGAGATACTCTGGGCTCGCTTTTAAATTTAGCACCAATACACCCGGCCCTAAGTGATCAGCCCATCGGCAGCTAGGCTGAGCGCCCAAGGCCTACCTGGAATTAGCACTGCTGTTGGTGGAAAAGCTGCGGCTCCTTCAGGCACCAAGGGGAGAGCGTTCTGATTTCCATATCAGTCCTTGTCTTGCGTGTGCAAGCCAGCATGACTTGTATCACCTGAATGACTTAATTATGCCAGTTTGTATGAGTTATTATCTTGAGCCGATGACTCATTAACATACAGGGGAAGTGCTGCTTTGATGTCGCTGGGGTTTCACAGTACTGCCTTTACACGCCACAGATGTTTGACTGTCACATCTACGCTGCCCCGAGCCTCCATCACATCTACGCTGCCCCGAGCCTCCATCACATCTACGCTGCCCCGAGCCTCCATCACATCTACGCTGCCCCGAGTCTCTATCACATCTAGGCTGTCCCGAGCCTCCATCACATCTACGCTGCCCCGAGCCTCCATCACATCTACGCTGCCCTGAG
Source organism: Gymnarchus niloticus (assembly GCA_009936485.2). Taxonomy (NCBI): domain Eukaryota; kingdom Metazoa; phylum Chordata; class Actinopteri; order Osteoglossiformes; family Gymnarchidae; genus Gymnarchus; species Gymnarchus niloticus. The sequence goes on along the minus strand of JAACJT020000064.1, from coordinate 1,042,015 downwards.
TCTCCATCACATCTACGCTGCCCCGAGCCTCCATCACATCTAGGCTGCCCCGAGCCTCCATCACATCTACGCTGCCCCGAGCCTCCATCACATCTACGCTGCCCTGAGTCTCCATCACATCTAGGCTGCCCTGAGCCTCCATCACATCGATGCTTCAGTGAGTCTCCATCAGATCCATGTTCATGTGTGCCCGTTGTTCATGTCTATGTCGCTGTGTACCTGTCAGTTCCAAGTTAGAGTGAGTTCAGCAGTCACATCTATGTTGGCGTGTTTCTGTCAGTTCCGTGTTGATGTGTATAAACCCAAGTGTGTCTATGTCAAGCACATGTGGGGGGGTAGGAGTACCCCAACACTTACTCTGTGTGGCCATTATGCAAAAAGTGGCTTGACGAATTGCCCCTCCCTGGATGCCCGTTCTTACCAGCACCCCCCCCACACACACATTTGTGCATATTTACCACCACCTCCTTTCCCAAGGCCTGTTCCATGTGGTTCAAAGGCTGTGAAGGGCTGAGTCATGAGGCGTCTCCGAGGGCATCAGTAGACAGGCTCTGCCCCAGCACAGAGCCTGGCCGGCAGCTCTGGGAAGTGCAATTGGAGCCATTGTCTGTCCTTGAGAGCGCACGGTGTGAAAGGGAGAGTGGTTTGTTGGGCGTGACTTGAACAGGGTCACTCTGGCAACATCCTGCACCACTGAGCACTGGGGGGTTTCCCAGAGTGCATCTCATCCGAGAGTGGAGAAAACTCTACTGTAAATGTGTATTACTATCAGTAAAAAAGTAGTTTATCTAAATATATGTTTACTTAGAAAATCATCTGTGCTTTCATGGCTACTGGTTGTACTTTTGTGTGTCATAGATATCTTTTGATTTTTTTTTTTTGCATATGGCTGCTATTCATAAAGTTATATTATGTTAAATCAGTGACAGGCTGGCTGAGTGTGTTAAATCACTGTCATGCTGGCTGACTGTGTTAAATCAGTGTCATACTGACTGAGTGTGTTAAATCAGTGTCATGCTGGCTGACTGTGTTAAATCAGTGTCATGCTGACTGAGTGTGTTAAATCAGTG
>JAACJT020000064.1:1027874-1040845 GCA_009936485.2 Gymnarchus niloticus | reverse complement strand
CGTCACCTCACTCTGAATCTCTCTGAATCTGAATCTGAACCGTCACCTCACTCTGAATCTGTCTGAATCTGAATCTGAATCTGAACCGTCACCTCACTCTGAATCTGTCTGAATCTGAATCTGAACCATCACCTCACTCTGAATCTCTCTGAATCTGAATCTGAACCGTCACCTCACTCTAGGGAGGTCAGACTGGTTTCCGTGGTTTATAGACCCGCCCCTGTGAGTGTTCCTATTTTAGCACACGACTGCAGACACATTCACATAACCAACTCAGAAATGACTCGTTGTTGAATGCGCTATTAACCTAAATCCTGCTACAAACACTCGAGTGTGTGTGATGATGGATGGCACAGCACTGAGTATTTCAATGCTGCTGTGGATCTGTTTGTCTTCCCCAACAAATAGCTTTAACGTTGGTCGTGCGTTTTGTCGGCGCATTCTGGAAATGCCAGCGTCTACTTGGTGGTGCTGGGAGGCATTTGGTAGGCAGTCTGGTCCAACCATGCCAGTGTACAGTTTGGGGTCTCCATCAGATAAGCCCTTCTGAGGAGCAGTTCACCTACTTCCTGACCCAAAGCAGCCCTCGGTCAGAGGCCCAGGCTGGAGTGAGCAGGGCTACATCTACACCATCCATCGCCTCACACGTTTCCAGTAATTTGTCTCACGTTTGGAGTTAGACTTAGTGATTGATTATCCAATGAGCAAAGGCTGAAGTGAAGCACAGGGAAGAGAAATAGATGTAACCCGCTGCCCATGTGCCGATCTTCCTCTCTGTCTCTCAGGCTCATGGGCGTTTTCCGTGTCTGAGCTGGCCATCCCGGGCGCCGAAGTGGGCCGCGTCTCAGCAACAGATGCTGACCTCGGGGACCACGCCAAGCTGGAGTATACCATCTTAGAGGGAGAGACGGGGGACACCTTCAACATTACCGGACAGAACCAAGAGGCTGTGATTGTCCTGAACAAAGTGAGAAACGGCATGTTTGCCCACATGTGCAAGTGAGAGAAGGATGTCTGGGACAGGGATAACAAAAATAAGGGAGATTCAACCCAGGTGCCTTAATCAAATAAAGATGTAGTTGTACTATATTTATAATCAACACAATCTGCAAGTAGATTTAGAAGGAAATTCGCAGCATAAATCAAGTTGTGTTCCATGGTACCTTTGAGGAAGACCTTAACCTGAATTTCAGCAGTAAATATCCTACTGTAAAGAGATGCAGTCTAAAATTGTAAGCCTGTAATTTTCTGTGGATAAAAAATTTTTTGTGAATTAATAATAATAGTAAGGTCCAGTGTGATAGGTACAGAGGCACTCTGGTTTGTGTTCACAGTAGATCAGTTAGGAATGAAAAGAGAACAGAGAGAGCGGCTGAGGCACTGCCTGAGGCAGGAGATGTCGGAGTTTCACTCTCCGTCTCGCTCAGACAGGCTGTCCCCAGGCACGGGTACAATTTAAAGGTTCAACAGAGGCGCTCAAAGAGGGAATGCTCGCTCAGAGCGGGATAGGGGGTTCTCTTCTCAGCAGCATACCTGGAGGGTTTCTGGGAGGTAGAGGAACCGCACGGGGGGACCTGAAAACTATAAGCTATGCTCTAAGCGGGGGAACGCATCGTAGTGGCTGTCAGGGTAGACAGGGCTTTCAGCAACGTGCGGTTAGAGCTGGCATCTTTAGGGTGGGCCTGGAAGCAGGTCCTTGCAAAACTCGTGGAGTACTCCTCTTGGTGGTTCTGAGTGACAGAGGAAAATGAAACACCCCCTTTGAAGGGGTTGTTAAATTAGAGATGATGCCCCCCCCCCTTGTGGGTGGTGTAGTGGCTGCTCAAAGTGAATGTGGGGTGGTCGAGACTCGGGACAGAAGCCCAAAATAAACGAGACCTGTTTAAGAAAAACAACTCCCCAAGCTTGATAAAAAAAAAAATACAGAATGCTGTCAGGAAAAAAGAAGATGAATTTATCCTTCATGTTCACTTGGCATCTGCAAGCTGGGTAGACTTCGGCAGACAGTCTGTCTGGTGCTCGTCCAGCCATCCTGGAGTAGAATTTGTATGTATTCCCGTTTGCGTGTGCGTGTTTGTGCCTGCCCGTGTGCCACCCCCCTTGCCCTGACAGCCCAGTCAGGGTGGTAAGGAGTGTTTAAAAAAGATTTGGCTGAAGGCAAATTTGGACGGCTCTGCTGAGATGTGAAATTGATGGAGAAGGCTGTGATGTGGTGGGGGGTGCGGATCGCAGGACCACAGGAGAAACGGGGGGTGTGCAGAGGAGCAAGACAGTCATAGAATGGTGGGGGTGTGCAGAGGAGCAAGACAGTCATTCAATGGTGGGGGTGTGCAGAGGAGCAAGACAGTCATTGAATGGTGGGGGTGTGCAGAGGAGCAAGACAGTCATAGAGGAAAAAAAGCATTAATGTTTACGCATTTTTCTATAATGTATCTGTTATTTTTCATCTGCATAAAGTATTAATTCCTCAACCACACCAGGATAAGTGGACAGAGGATGGATTGATGGACTACGTTTTATCAGAATTTGAACGTGTCCTACCAATGAATGTCAGTTGGAAATGAAATTATGTGAGTTAGAGAGAGTGAGGGAGCAGAAAACAGATAATAGAGATAACAAATGGAAGGAAATAATCGAGCTGCCAGGTGGAACGAGATAAATGGGATAACAAAAGAAACGACATAGTAGAGCTAACAAATGCAACAACATAATAGAGATGACAGGTGGAACGAGATAGTAGAGATGACAGGTGGAACGAGATAATAGAGATGACAAATGGAAGGAGATAATAGGGATGGCGGGTGGAACGGGATAATTGGGATGGCAAGGAACGAGATAGTGGAGATGACAAATGAGACGAGATAACAGAGATGACGAGTGGAACGAGATAATTGGGATAACAAAAGGAACGAGATAACAGAGATGACAAATGGAATGAGATCATTGGGATGACAAAAGGAACGAGATAGTAGAGATGACAAATGAGACGAGATAACAGAGATGACGAGTGGAACGAGATAACAGAGATGAAAATGGAACGAGATAATAGAGATGACAAATGGAACGAGATAACAGAGATGACAAATGGAACGAGATAACAGAGATGCCGAGTGGAACGAGATAATTGGGATAACAAAAGGAACGAGATGACAGAGGTGACAAATGGAACGGGATAATTGGGATGACAAAGGAACGAGATAGTGGAGATGACAAATGAGACGAGATAACAGGGATGACGAGTGGAACGAGATAATTGGGATGACAAAGGAATGAGATATTAGAGATGACAAATGGAAGGAGATAACAGGGATAACAAAAGGAACGAGATAGTAGAGATAACAAATGGAATGTGATAGCGATAGCAAGTGGAACGAGATAATGGAGATAACAGATGGAACGAGGTAATAGAGATAACAAAAGGAAGGAGATATTAGGGCTAACAAAAGGAACAAGAAGGAAAAAAATCAAGGGAGAATTTCCTCTTAATGAATGAGACACACACCGTTTGTTTGTATTCTGTTAACATAACTGCATTAGCCCAAATGAATGCTCTTTCCTAATTAAATATATAAGTCCAATGCATTTCACAATAGCAAAAAACAGGGAGCCGTTATCTAAACACCCTTATGGAAGTACAGGAACCCTTATTTCAGGCCCCCCTGAGCGGCAACACTGACTGTCTGTAATTATGATGCAGCACACAGCCTGCACGGATGTTGGAAGGGGTGCAATCCACAGCATGATGTTAGCACGACTGATTTAGCGTTCTAGTGTGCCTAACCTTAAGATGCAAAATGAACTACTCTAACAGAAAGGAAGTCAGCAACCTGCAAATTGAGCATCAAGCTTTCTCTTCTGTTTGTGCAACTTTTCAAAAAAATATGTTTTAGCAATAACCATGAGGTATTTATATGTACAATCACGTATTCATCGTCAGTTTGAAAACACTCTGACGCTTGTGTTTTCTTCTCAATGGGCTGATTAGCCAAAAAAACTGAGAAAATGTCTGCATTTCAAAGGGAGGCAGTATCGCAGTGGAAGTAGCCGTATTTCCAGTGAAAGTGCTTGTTGTCAATGTAAATCCCCTTCACAAGCCTATTAGCACTTTTCTAACTGAAGGCTGCAGTTTTTACACGCCAAAAAAAGATTAATTTTCCTGCTCGTTTTCCAAGTTGACTCTGAAATTTTCTTTCAGACAAAAAGGAGCCGTACGTGAGCCTCAGAAAGGCTCCGGGCACATAAATAGGCTGGTGGGAGGGATCACAGACCCCTTTGCAGATCAGGTGGAGGATGCGGTCACATCGTTGTCAGTGCTGCTTTGGTGACGAGGGGGAGACGGGCAGCATTTTGGACAGGGAGGGCTGTGCGACCAAGCGTCCGATAATGGACTCCGCTCACCCGGAGAGACAAGTGTGCTTGGGGGTCTCATACCGACCAGCTAAGCTTATCTCAGGCTCGTTGCTGTCAGCTCAAATTTGTGGGTGGAGGAGGTGCTGGTGCTTTTTTTTGGGGGGGGATGTTTATGAGGAATCTTCCTCTTGTGGATGCTCCTTTGCTGGAAGCTTCCACTGAGCACAGATTCAGCTGTCTAATTTTTACGTTCAGGACCCCCCCCACCACCACCACCACCTGTTCATGACTAATGGTTGTGCTGTGGTTATCTGGGCCGTTTTAATTAAGTAACCAGGTCGGGCCAGCCGGGATGCCGGCAAGGTGGATTAGAAGCAGTGTCTCACAGTACACCATCCATTTGGGGAGCCATGCCCCATGCCATACTGTTCTCTTGGGACCTGCTATTAATTAGCACCAGTACCTGGCCAGTAGTGCGGCTACTGACTTGGGCCAAGAATGTGTTGGAATCCCTGGGCACTCCGTATTCTGCCTGTGGGTCAAAGGCTACAGCACGAGTCAGAACAGTTCATACCTCAACCACTTCTGCTGCTTTCAGATCTGTGACTGCTAGCTATTATGCTATTGCTGCCAGTACACTCTGGCCTCTGTGATGCTGCCACCTAGTGGAGAATCTTGATCAGAGCAGGCAGTGCTTCCGAACTTCGGGCCTCGTGAGTGACAGCATAATGCTGCGAGCTTTAGGGTGCAGGGGCACTTCGTCAAGGCTGAACTGTAAGCCACGTTGTCGTTAATCATGGCTTAATAAAAGGCAGAATGGAGCATGCTCAGTGAGGGGCCAGTGTGATGTCATCATGCTCACGTGTCAAGAGGTGCAGGACTCCCTCGCCTTCCAGCACCTTAAACTTCAACCTGTCTGTACTGGGATGTTTCAGCTCCTTGGACAGTTTATATTGTTCAGGGTTGAATGGTAACCAAATTATATACCTCATTAGCAAGATTTATGTGCCATCTCAGAGATTTATTATCTAATTTATTAACTAATTAGTGTTTCTTTGGCCGTTTAAAATTTCAGTTCAGCTATGCCTTCCCTTTTCAGCTGCTTGTCTTTACTGCCTTTTCCCAACTTCAGGGAATTATTAGTATTTTTTCTTTTTTTTTCCTCCTTGGACAATTTTTATCCAGGTTTTTATGGTGAATTTGCAGTTCTTTTTTTTTAAGATAAAAGGTGTCAGTAAGCTCAAAATGTAGCTTCATTGCTCGCCACACGTCTTCTGTGAGCAGAAACAGCCCCTCCTATTTTTGTGACTTTGTCACGTGGCACTTTTAGTAAATACTAAAAATGTACAAAAATGGTCAAGTCCAAAGAAAGGTCTGCACTCTCACAAGTACCCAAATATCTTATTATAAAAGTTTTTAAAAAGGGACAAAAATTGAAATCATCTCTGTGAAATTCTAGTACACCGTCCTAGCAAATAGCATCACAAAAAACGTGCAAACTGTTAGACAACATTTGACTGTTACCTAAGTTATACGTGCAGGTATTTAATCACTGCGTATTTATTTAACAACCATACTGAAAGTGTCAAATCTGTACTTTTGTTCATATTTCTGGTCTCTGTGTCAGAAAGCGGAAATTACCGCAGAGGCACGTGCGAGCAGAGTGTCACTGAGTCAAAGCGTGGTGATGGTGCTTTTGTTGCGACCGCTGTGCCTGCATTCGCTGGCTTTGTGACTTGCGTGGGGAGTAATTTACGAGACTGGGAATGTAAAGAGTGAACGAATGCCTCCCCAACCCTGTTCTGATTACTTGTCTTTATGTAATCTGCTTTGAGGTTGACTCATTTCTAACCCGTTCATGCAGCTGTGCGTTGCATTGGAGCAGCGCCGGTTAAACACATCTGGCACGTGGGCTGGGCTCCTCCCCAGTGGCGAACCGTCAGCCTTCTGATCACTAGACTGTGTTTTTACTCAGTCGTACATCAGCTCCCATCTCCGCTGGCCCATCCCCCTCATAATCTGCACCTGGAGGTTCTTCCCAGGTGTTTGCAGATGTTGACACCTCAACAGGGACGGGAAGCAGGCTGGACATCTCTGTGAAGTGATGGCGAGGCTCGCCAAGTTCAGACATGTTCATGCATTAAATCATGGTGCCATATGGAATTGTACACGTCTTTAAAGCGTGTTTACAGAGATGTGTGGAGCACCAGGAGACCCTGTACCTGCCAGCCCAGTGGCACGACTCGGCAGATCTGCGTAAGCCTCAGCAAACCGGGCTTCATTACGCCATCTCCCCCAGAGCTAGATTACCCCCCCAGCATCTGCTGTCAAGCTCTGCTGAGTCCGAGGATTCGGCAAAAAGGCTCATTTAACTTCACCAGCCACGAGGACCTGCCAGTGCAGCATGGAGCAGTAATCCAGAAAGCCAGAACTCAGAATCTGGACCTCTGGTATTGCGAGCTATCCAGAGTGTTTAGAAAACAGTGATGTGGAATGGTCTGGTTATCCATATTTACACCGAGAACACCTGAAATGCACATGAGAGCTCATGAAAAGAGTTGGGCTGTTTTACAAAACCAAGATCCTAGCTATTTCAGACCTGCTGGAGGCAGAGGTGCATATCTCTGGCAGATCAGAAAACGCAGTAAGATTCCAGGCAGGGACCGTCCTGTTTGTCACAGCAGGTGAAACCACAGTGGGAGTTGAAGGTGACTCACTTGCTTTTGTGTCCGAGGTCATCTTGCTGTTTCTGTGACCCCTCCCCTCATTCCTTCTCGTCCTCATTTGGTTCACTTGCTTATTACTTTCCTGTTTCAATGGGACGACCCTGCCCAGTGGTTCAGACCCCAACTGATACAGACCACCGGTGGGTCAGACCCCCAGGGGTTCCGACAACTAAGGATTCGGACCCCCAGCAAGGTACATGGCAGGACACGCTGCCCTGCCTGTGAGCCGCAGGAAGATAAAAAATTTGCTGAAATGAATTGTTAGTATTTCAGATAGATCTAGGCCCCAATGTGAAGGATGGGAATAGAAAGAAGGGGATGGGGGGGTATGGCAACATTACAGACCCCTCAGTATCAAAGAGCCCCAGTTTGATGTGATGTGAAGTGAGAAAACACACTGAGGGAAGACCATGCAGGAATGGCAACCAAGTTCAGGCTCTGAGTCTCAGTCCGAGCAGATCGGAGGCTAGGTCTGTAAGGCTCTGCAGACCAAGTTGGACCGGACCAGAATGAAATGCAAGTACACAACGGACACTGATGTGTCAGGTAGCTCAGCGAGTACCAAGAGAAATATCGAATTTAGAGCTGGACTCTCTCTGCCAGAGCCCACTGTGTGTCAGAATGCTGAATTGGCCAATTTAATTCTAAGGACATTTCAATTGGTTATTCATGGTTATGATGGGACCATCCACGTTTGGAGAGATGACCTCTCTTGGTAAGGCAGTTGCTAGGCTGGTGATAATGACCACAGAAGCCCAACAGGCGGGTAGAGGAGGGAAGCACTACAAGGTCAGAATGAAACGATGCAGGGGCAGAACGGTGACCCACTCAAAGTCGGCCTTTGGAACGACCTCTTGAACTCAATACAGCTAAGCCTGTCTTCAAGCTTGTCGTTGGATCTTGTAAGAATTGCCAGCATTCCCAGAGCTTTCAGCAGCATCGGCAGATGGTGGTAAAGCTGTCAGGCCAATCCTGGGTGGAAGGCCGCAGTGACACTTCATGGTGAGCGAAAGTGACCTTCTCAGAGTGACCTAGTGGAGTCTTGCTGAAGTCAGAGAATCTGTCCAGGATGTTCCTCGTTTTCTCTCCTTAAGTTTTATGGCAGACAACTTATATGTAGCATTTATGTCCAATTTCAGTTATAAATACAATTAGATTAACGACTCCATGGGTGTAACGGTTTCAGATTTTAGATTATATGATGGGTTCTGGAGTAGAATTGCACAAATCAACCTGGGGTTTTTACTTAACGACCATACTGGAAGTGTAAAATCTGTGCTTTTGTCCACGTTTTTGAACTATTGTGTCAAAAAGAGAAAATTAAGGCAGAAGCACATGTAAGCAGAGGGTGACAGAGGCGGTAAGCACTGATGGAGCTTTTAATGTGAGTGCGCAATTCGCGTGAGAGTGGGAAGGTGAAGAGCGAGGCAGTGCTGAGTGCCTACGGCTGAGGGGAGGGGGTAGGCACCGCCGTTGTGGGAGCGGGGGCTCGGGTGGAGAGGGTGGCTGATGAGTGTGGGCCCACAGTGTAAGTGACATTCCTGCTTCTCAGACAGATTGTCTCTCTGCTTCTAATGGGATCCCGTTAATGAGAGCTTTTCAACCTTGTTCTATCCCTCTGTCCCTCTCGATCCCTCTCTCTTCATCTGTCCATCTATGGATGGATGGATACAACAAAAAGATTGCAAAGTAGTAGGGACAAAATAATGATGACACTCACAATAAGAAAAAAACGCATGTCCCTGAATTACAGCAAATTACTTTGAGGGTGAGCTGGGCTACTTAACAATTTTAAAAAGTCTTACTATGCTTAAGCAGTTCTGAAATGCTCATCTTTCAGTAAAACCTTCATCCCACATATGTCACATGCAAGAGTGTCAGATGGGGGCGCTATGACTCTCTACCTCCCTGCTGCCACAGAGCCTCCCCTTCGGACCACACGCCCTGTGGAAGGGAGCAGGAATCTGTCTGTTTCAACCTTGGTATTTGGTGGTGGTCCACTTGCTCCTCATGAAATATTAATATTTGAACTGTCCAAAGGGTTCAAAAAAGGGCATTTATTATTTTGTTTAAAAAATAGAGCTTCCAGCTGCTAGCAGAAGGGCTAGCTATGGGGTGGAGGGGTTCTTGTAGCTTGGAGAACGGCTCTGGTTTTGGCATGGGGTGGAGGGGTTCCTGTAGCCAGGAGAACAGCTCTGGTTTTGGCATGGGGTGGAGGTGGAGGGGATCCTGTAGCCAGGAGAACAGCTCTGGTTTTGGCATGGGGTGGAGGGGTTCCTGTAGCCAGGAGAACGGCTCTGGTTTTGGCATGGGGTGGAGGTGGAGGGGTTCCTGTAGCCAGGAGAACGGCTCTGGCTTTTGTATGGGGTGGAGGGGTTCCTGTAGCCAGGAGAACGGCTCTGGTTTTGGTATGGGGTGGAGGTGGAGGGGTTCCTGTAGCCAGGAGAACGGCTCTGGCTTTGGTATGGGTGGAGGGGTTCCTGTAGCTTGGAGAAGGGCTCTGGTTTTAGTATGGGGTGGAGGGGTTCCTGTAGCCATTGACCACCTTACTCACCCCTTCTGTCGAGTATTCTGAAGACTATACAGGCATTTCTAGAACATTCTGGTGTTAGCTGAAAATGTTTCCGTGTCGAAGGAACATCACCCTGAGTTTTCTGTGTGGGTATCTGTCTGAAAACGTCAAGATTTTGAGGGCTGTGGCCTAACAGTACTACTTCTGAGACACACAGCAAACTTGGCACCTTTTTGTGTTCAACGAACCTAAACTGTTTGTCATTAAAATTCTACAAAAATATTTAATGTCTTATTTGGGTCCATTTCTCCTTTACGCTTGCTTCTTCCTGCCCTCAGGCTGTGGACTATGAGAGCCGTAGCTCCTACTCCTTCTCTGTGGAGGTCCTGAATCCCACTGTGGACCCCCGTTTCCTGCGACGGGGGCCATTCAAAGACCGGGCTTTGGTGCGCGTGGCGGTGCTGGACGCCGACGAACCGCCTCGCTTCTCACGGGCCCGCTATCGTCTGGACGTGTCAGAGAACTGCCCATCCTCCTGCACCGTGGGCCGGGTCAGCGCCGTGGACCCCGACACAGGGCTTAGCAGCAACATCAGGTGGGTCTTGGTCCCAGCTGGAATGTCACAGGGGTGTGCAGGACTGCTGGAGGATGGTTTTGGTTAACACAGTTTCTTCTCTCAGACGCCATGAAGACTGACTGTGTCGAAGTCACACTGTTGACAAGCTGCAGAATGTGCAGGTTGTGATGGTCTGGGTGCATCGAACCCGCAGTTCTTACCTGTCCTAATGGAGAACCAAGCATCAGGTCTGATGTTCTGCTCTCAGGGCCGATGTTCTCCTCTCAGGGCCGATGTTCTCCTCTCAGGGCTAATGTTCTCCTCTCAGGGCCGATGTTCTCCTCTCAGGGCCGATGTTCTCCTCTCAGGGCCGATGTTCTCCTCTCAGGGCTAATGTTCTGCTCTCAGGGCTTAATTACTCTGTTTTTTTTCTGCCTTCGTGTCTGTGTCTCATCTCTTCTTCTTTTGCTCATTGCTTCTCATGTGGGTAACGTTCTGATGTTGCTGTATAAGCAGTGAATGTGTGGCTGTTGCAGAAACTGTAAGGTGACACGTGACAGTGTGGATACGTAACTTTGCTTAAAACATTGCTGTGAAATATCAGCACGAGAAAATGGGTGAGGAATGTACACCTCCCTGAGTCACCACAAAACTGAGTAGTAATAATAATAATAATAATAAGATCCGTGTGCTTCTCTGTCTTTCGTAGGTACTCTATTGACCCCCAGTCAGACCCCGAGGCCCTGTTCCGCATCGCCCCTGACAGCGGGCTCATCACTACGGCGATGGAGCTGGACCGTGAACGTGAACAGTGGCACAACATCACCATTATCGCCACACAGAGAGGTCAGCGAGCCCCGCTCTGTCGCCATGGTGCTCCCCACGCTGTCGCCCCGCCCTGGTTGTTCAGCCTTGTGTATAAGTTATAGTGAGAGTGCAGTGCAGTACAAACATGGAGCCTTAATTCAAGAGGAGATGCCAGGACACATGACCCTGTATGGGGCACGAGAGTGGGACATCGTTTCGAGGCGTCCTGTGAGAGGCCTGAAAACAGCTCAGTCCTCACTGGGGGGATGCCCTGGTGACATGGCTATTGTTGCGTATTCCAGACAGCCCCACTCAGGTGTCCAGGGTGGTGGTTGCCATAGAGACCTTGGACGTGAATGACAACGCTCCTGAGCTGGATCGGCAGTACACGACGGCTCTGTGTGACTCTGCGGCTGTGGGCCAGGTCAGCGAGGACGGCGCTCATCGCTTCGCCTTTCTGCCGTGTGTGTCTGTGTCTCCCTGCATGCTTGTCAGTCAAACTGTGAACCTCCACTGCATAGATGTCAGTCCTCATCCATGCACTTGAGGAGTGTGATCTCTCCACCAGTTCCTCCCTCAGCGTTTATAAGATCAGTTCTTACAGGGACCCTATTTCTCCAGTTATCATATATAAGAGGATCCCCTTTAGCCAAGTTAATCAGGCCTTTGTGTTGTGTGTAGGTTCACCGGTCATGTGATGTTAGCCCAGGAGGCAATGCCTTCTCATCTCCTCCTCCTTACAGAGCTTCTCTGACAGGTCTGCCAGCAATAAGCAGATTCTGCTGACCATTCATAATCAAAAAACCTTTTTTTTTTTGACAAGGACCTAAATCTGTCTGAAATGAACAGACAAATTTAGTTTATCAGGAATGACATATCCTCCTTCTCATGATGGATATCAATTGTTATCCATCATCTGTATAACCTAGCGTTATCCCTCCATCCAGGGTTGCAGGAGGGTGTGGATCTTAAGCAGCACAGGACAAAGGCTGGGGTGACCCCCAGATGTGATGCCAGTATTGTTTTGTTGTCTGGGTGGCATGGTGGCTCAGTGGGTTGTGCTGTAACCTCACACCTCCGTCCTTCTTGCGGTCTGTCTTTGTCCTCCTCTTGCAGTGTGTGTGTTTTCCCAGTGAGCACTCCTGTTCCCTCATGCAGCCTCCACACACACAGAGCAGAGGTGGCATTCGAACCTCCAGCCCCAGATGGTAAGGGGCAACAGTGCTAACCACTGAGCCACCGTGCCCCCCCTCAAAGGCATGCTAGGCTAAATAACAACAAAAATGATAAATCATTTTTCTAAATTACCTGATGTGTGTTATTGTGTGTGTCGTGGAGTGTGCCCTGTGATGGACTGGCATCCTATCAAGTGTCCTCAGCCTTGTTTCCAGCACTGGATCAAGAAAAATTTCTTTTTATTATTATTATTATTATTATTATTATTATCGTTGCCATGGACGACCAGGCACACGGCTGCTTGCATATGTTGCACATGCACGAGTGCTGAGGTTCCTCAGGGTGTAATACAGGGGTCTCTTACAAAGCAACTTGTTGCTGGGTTCTGCTCTCTTTCACGCTTTACTGCTGCCTTTTCACTGTCTTTGTTCCTGCCTTTCTCTCCCCCCCCAAGGTGGTTCAGGTGCTGCGTGCCATCGATAAAGACAAGGGAGGAAATGACACAGCAGTTCACTTCAGCATTGCTCAGGAGTCCCGCACAGCTCTGAACTTCTCCATCAGGGAGAGTGGGGGTAGGCTGTGCCTGTGTACATGTACTCCTTAGCCACACGCCAGGCTGTTTTTGTTGTGACTGGACCTCAAGGTAACGGATAACGAACATGTCTAGAACATATCTTCAAGACAATGTGTGAGCTGGCAGTAATCACTCCTGGCCTGAGCAAATTGGCAGGAAACATAAGGTGATGCCAACCCCAAGGCAGGATAGATTTGGATGAACTGTTCTGTCAGTGTTGTCACTCCTACTTCACATGTTCTGTGTGTTGTTGGAGTGCTGGCGGTCAAG
>JAACJT020000064.1:997117-1015611 GCA_009936485.2 Gymnarchus niloticus | reverse complement strand
GTATCTTCTGTGTGTGTATATATATGCTACTGAACGCTGTACATTCATTACAGTATGTATCTTCTGTGTGTGTATATATGCTACTGCCAGACTAATTGTCGCATTGTGTAAATTCATAGGTCTAAACCTAAGTACTTCATCCCCACAATGGAAAACTCAGTTGTATAAAAATCTGTGAATGCAAACAAGAATCCAAATGAGACAGAAGTCTTGTATTCTGTTGGGTTACTTATGGTTAAGGTTAGGGCTGGGTAAGGGTTGTCATAGTCACAGTTAGGGTTAGGCCTATAAGAATGAATAAGAAGTCCACGTAATTTTTGAAATAGAAATCTGTGTGAGTATGTGAGAGAGAGAGAGAGTGTCTGTGTGTTTTAATTAAGTCAGTTTAATATGAGAAATAATTCATGCTGCTGTAGTACTTTTATACAAGTAGCAAGAGCCCCTCCAAACCCTTGGGTAAACCTGTTAAATATTTGGGTATAGTACCATGGACTACAGGGTGGAGGCAGCAGATCCCATCCCATCCATTAGAGTCCAGAATTTCATCAACCTGCCATATGGGGGTGGAGCCACTCTGTGTGTGGTCCCTAAAGGTGCAGGAACAGAGAAAGAAACTAATGTGGTTTAATCAATGCTCTACTGCACATGGGCCCAGTAACAAAAAAGCCTTTACCTCTACACACTAAAGCCTTGTTCCAGTCACCATGGTTTTGCTTTTAAATTTAAAACCCACAAAAGCGCTGTGATTTGGGTTTTGAAGTGAATAGATATCAGTTTTGTTTTCAAGATGATGGGTGACTCTTCAGGTGAGATGTCTTCACCCACCTCCAGAATGTTGCTGGTGTGAATCCTACAGCTAGCAGAGTGACCATGACTCTGTTAACCCTTTGAATAAGACCTTAACCTGCTCCAAGGCTGCTGGGTAAATGTCTGACCTCTGATTCCAAGATCGCTCTCACCTGTGAGTGAGAGACTTGTGGAAAAGAAGGTGGGATATGTGAAAACTAAAACAATTCCAGTGTTCTTGTTCAAATGCCGAATAAAGTATAATTTCATTTTCATTTCTGAGTCGCTCATCATTGAGGTATACTGCTGTGACACACCATGGCAGCTTCACACCTCCCTACCACAAACAAGAAGCCAATGACCTTCTGTCCCTGAACTGACAGCTGTGTCTACAGCTGTATATAGAGGCGTGAAAAAAGCAGAGCACACAAGTCTGCTGAGAATCTTATTTCTTAATCGTGTGTATGCTGATTGTGATTACAGCTGAATTGCTGTCATTCTACAGGATTGCATTTCAGAATACCTGTCTAGATGCTGGGTCTGTTACATTTCCATGTTTCGGCTCCTCCAGGAAACGTGCCAAAGATTCGTGTCTTGCTAATTCAAATTTAATTTCCTTTACCTTGATTTGATCCGGCTCGTTTTTGCACCTCTAATAAAATCAGTACAAATTAGCGTTCATTTCAGATTAATCTGAAATGTGGTTATTTAAGTGATTGCGGCTGCAACAAATCAACTAATTAAGACAGCGATGCGCTAATCAGCCAGTAACGTTGATGAGACTTTCGTTTGAAAAGTTTAACGTCCTTATAAGCAGAGATTCAGAGAGAAAGATTGAATGAAATGGTAGGAACTGGAAATTAACAAATCTGTCACTCAGCAGCTAAATTAAAACGAAAACCTTAACGATGAAGGCAGCAGAAACGTAACGCTAGCAGATGCGATCTTGAAATACTAGACTAGAACCACGTTAGTCTGGTTTATTTCTCACTTTTTTTAAATTATAACAGCTGTAATCTTTACGTATAAACATAAAAACGTACCCTGTAATCATTCGGTCTCTTTTTCTTATTTCAATTTTAAATTGGAATAAAATTGACCGCGTACTGGGTGTAGGCATGTTTTTCTGTGTACTTGCAGGGTATTTTTTCTTTGGGGTAAATGAGGTGTTTTCCAGGGGCACCTGCCATGTACCCTGGGGGCCAATTCCGGGCTCCCATGTGGCCCCCGGTCGGAGCGGGGGGTCTTCACCCAGCGCCGGGGGTCTTTCGTGGGGCACCTGCCATGTACCCTGGGGGCCAATTCCGGGCTCCCATGTGGCCCTCGGTCAGAGCGGGGGGTCTTCACCCAGCGCCGGGGGTCTTTCGTGGTTTCTGGGCTGTCTGTGCGACGTTGTGCTACAACAACAGACTCAGGACCTGGAGTATGGGAGTCAGTCCCGGTTTATGGCGGATATAGGCGGTGTGTGACTTTAAAAATGTATTATGTCGACAGCTTTAGTTTCTGCGCAGCTGGATATAAATCGCGATTTTTGTGTATATTTTTGTGTATATTTTTGTGTATATTTTTGTGTATATTTTTGCGCACGAACCCCAAGCCGCTCAGGCAGGTAGCTCGACGTTCGTGTTTCTCCTTCTTAAATTAAGGTATATTGCTAGGAAGACTCATTTTAAATGCCGTGGTTTCCTGTCAGCCCCGACTTCAACACTATAGTCACAGAATTACTGACTCACTGTTTTTATATAGCCTTCCGAAGCGCACCCCCCCATCATCATCATCATCATCATCATCCTCCCCCCTCCCCTCCATCATCATCATCATCCTCCTCCTCCCCGTATATCTGCCTCTCACATGACTTAATGTGCCTGAGAGACGGGATGCTGCCGTCCTCGGTCGTGCTATGAAGAGCCTGAGAGGCTGAGAGGCTGAGAGGCTGAGAGCCCGCCCGGCGATGGCTTCCCGAGACGCGGCCGCCGCCTCCCGTTTCGTCGCCGTCAGCCAGGAGGTGACAGGTAAGCGGGCTGCTCTGAACTGGGCTTTTTATTACCTGCCGAGTTGCTGCTTTGCTCTTTATGCAGCCCCTAAACTTCATGGTGATGATGCTCCTCTTGATGATATTCCGTTTCTTTCTGCTGTTCTGCGGGATTCCCCCTCTTATCATCTTATTATGCCTACCTGCCAGTGTAAAGCTACTTCACAGCATCTTCTGGCTGCCCTGTGTGCTGTTTCAAAAAGCCTGTATCTGTCCTCAGTGCGTCGTGGAAACGCAGTAAATGTGCGGTTTAGGCTGTGACGTGAATGGGATGGGAGCCGAGGAGCTCCTCACCTTCTCCTTCAGGAAGCCAACACCAGTCTACCCTTAGGTGTCCAGAGGGCTGCCCCCAGGCTCCAGTATGCAAACCCTGCACGGGACACCAGCTTTCATTCCTGTACTCACTCACACACACACACACACACACACACACCCCATCACATTCCCCCTCGCCCTGTGTGGCCCATGCTTGACTGTTAGGATGACTGGTGAGCGAGGGTTAATTACTGCAACTGTCATTATTAAAGAGTACTAATTCATTCTGGAGTCTCCCTTTCTTGTCTGTCACCCCCCCATGCTGTTTTCACCATCCTGGGGGTCCCCCCCCATCCCCATTCTGTCCACAAAGTCTCACACCCCTTCCTCTGTCGTGCCGTAGCTCAGGTGTTACCATAGTCACCGGGGCTGTTTTGCTGTAGAAGCTGAGTGAGAGGAGGGAGTCTTTCCTCATTTTTGCCTATTATTTTTGTTTCATGTTCTGTATGAAAAGCTTTTGACGTTGTTCCATTCTTCAAAACATACCCTATAAATAATTTTGCCTTGCCTTTCCTCCCCAAACCCTCCTCCTAATGAACATGTGTCTAAGCATTTGGCTTTTAGAGACTAACACTGATCACAGCTGTGTTTCCTGTCTGATCTGGGCTATTTCTATCCTGCACTGAGGTAAAAGATCAGGTGGCATTTTTAAGTAGTGATCATTTTTCCTTTAATGGAATTGAATGTGACGAGTTACCCCTGCCTCCTTAAAACTGGTTAGTGGGCTGGCCTTGGGGGGTGTACTATATGCTTCCTCTGTGAGTACAGTTTTTTTTTTTTTTTTTTTTTAGTACCTGTCTTTTCACAGTTTGGCGTATGCAGATTAGTCTGTTTTCCTAACACTTTATTAAATACCCAGCCATGCAACAGAACTGGTCCCAAGTCAATGCTAGAATCATTAGCATACTTTAAACAAGTATGCTGCATGTCTAAAGAAATACTTTTAACTTGAATTCTGTCTTTATACCGTCGTTCCTTCTGGCAAATTAAAATCCTGATGCCTACCCCACCATAGTCTGCCTCCTGTGTTGACCTTGTTCTTGTGATGTAACTTCTCTCCTTCAGTTTCTTGGTTTTTTGTTTTTAACTTACTTTTTCGTGTGTGGCTAACAGAGCTTGTGGAATCACCCAGTTATGGTGATGTCACTCACTGCTCAGATCCTGTGTCAATGTGTCACTTCCTCACCTTTGACAAGCCTCATTTACAAGAGTTAGAGCAAAAAATCTGATAGCAGGCGTTATAAGTCTTATAGTAAGGTCGTTTAATGAGCACTTACTGTAAGAGATGCCCATCTCCACATCTTCATAGTCAGGTGGTCAGTCATGTGATGGTCAGCTGGACTGGGGGTGGGGTTACGGGTCACCCTATTGGTCAGAGTCTGAACGTCAGTCCTGTGGTTGGCTGATGTCGGCTGGTCTGGCACTCCATTTATCCTGCAGTGACTAAGCCTGTCAGACACTGCCTTTGTGGAGCTGGCACACTTTTCACTATGGATGAGCGATTAATTACTAGCTGGTGCTACAAGGCTTCGGTTTCTGTTTACAAACATGGCGTGAGCTGTGTGTTGTATTGTCACTCCTCTCTCTGCGTTTTTCTTCTGCAGACAGCATCAAGAGGGTCATTGACAAGCCATTCATCAGGTTCATCCGTAGCATCAAGGTGGACACAAAAAGCAGCAAATCGGAAGACAGGATTCTGGTAGGACTGTCTTGCAGGAACCCTCTGCCTGTTTACAGGATCACCCCAAATCCCCCCTGAAATTAATCGATCCTTTTTGTGTGAATAATATGAAAAGCATTTACCACGAAACAAAGATCACTGAAAAAACATCTCCATCTGATATTTAGTAGTCGGGGTGAGAGGTACTTTCTTCATCTTTTACCCTCTAAGACCCAAGGTGCTTAAACCGAATTTCTCCAGTAAATGTCTAGATGGATCCAGTGGGAAACTGTAGCCCATGTAATCAGCTTTGGATAACTGAATTCAGCAGCATTTGTGTCTTGAAGCCACACGTTTCAGCCCCGCTGCAGTACTGGCCCAACTTGGCTTTAGAACCATGTGATGAACATGTTAGCCCTCCCCTGAGTGGGGGATTTGAAATCATGGAGGTGTGGTGTGTGTGGCTGCCGGCCTGATGACAATAGTATGTCAAATGGCTCAAGTGTCATGGATATGCAATTAAGTTTAAATTAGCAAAACCGCTAATTACACAAGTTCAGCAGATGATGAGTGTGGGGCTTTAACTCTTTTTATTGGCTGCTTCTCCAGCCCTCAGAGAGGCAGACAGCATCTGCAAAATCGATGCCAGTCAGACCATCTCCAGCTCCCCCCGAAATTTGACAGCTTCAGTTCTTTGAGGTGCTAAAGGCACAGAGACGCGTCCATCTGGAGGCTTGATGGGAATGACAATTAAATAGATAAAGTAACAAAAGCCCCTAAGCATCAGACTCAGTATCTCTCCCTATTTCTCTGTTTACTTGCCTTCCTGTCTTTGCTCAAATGCAGTGAGGTGACTCTGCTTGGGGAGCAGTGTAGCAGCCCTTTAAATGTCCATAACCTTCCCCAGCCTGCTTCAGTCACCTAGAGACCAGGAAAACCTAACTTGATTAGTTTAAGCTGCTTTTGATGTCGTAACCTTTATATGAATTTAAGAGTGGGAGAGCAGAAGCTGTGAGTTCCTGTTTTGGTTAATGACCTCATTTAAACAGTTTGGATGAGGGGCTTATTGAAGCCCACTGTTTCTGAGATAAAGTTTGAGAGAGAGAAGCACATTGATGGCATGTGAGTGTTGGTGTTGGGGATGTAGGCTCTCTGTGGACAACCAGGGTCTGTCCAGAGCTTGAGGTCCTCATGTCAGGGCAACAGCATCCTCCTGACAGAGACAAAGGACCTGGAGGACATAGAGCAAGAGGAAGGAAGTGGGAATGCAGCAAGCTCAAGTAAACAGGTGGACGGATGCACGCACACTCCTTTCCCCTTAGTGTGACCTGATCAAGCTATTGGAGGCATCTTCTGAGATGGATAGAATTCAGACCGAAATTGGGTAAATCAAGGAGGCTGAGAAATGTTGAAACAAAATGCAACAAGAGAGGAATATGGGATGGCAAGAGCAAACGTGGTGCCCAGATTGCTTGTCGCTTCCTCGCCTTTCATTATTCATCCAGTTATGCTGCTCCTCTCACTTCAGTGGCTGGAAGGATGCAGATTGAGCCAATGGCATGGGGCAGTTATCCCTAGTAGCAGATTTGCCTGTCATGCCGTGTTCTTTCAGACACACGGCGAGCCCCTGATTTTTATTGTCACATGCAAGCCTGCAGTATCTCGTTCTGTACTCAGCTGCTCCTCTGGATAGAGATGGCCGGGGGATTCAGCCCTCTTCTCCAGATGTACATTCAAAGTGGTTTCTTCTTCCACGGGTGGCTGCTTTCATCGTCTGCTATCTGGAACTGCAGTTCTCCCTGCCCATCTATACTCAACCTTCCCGCATCAATCAGATCCCTGGATCTCTTATCTCCTGTCATTCTCTTATTACTATCCTGGTTTCTTCTACGGAAATTTCAAGAACCTTTTATTTCAAGGGATTGTAGTGCATGAAAGCTGAGAGCTCGTTAGACTTTTAGGGCCGATCTTCATTGTCTCTGTTTTTCAGTTCATCAGAGACCATTCAGCGAGTGCCATAAACAGTCACATGGATTATAAGCATGCATTGTGGCACAGAGATGTTTAATTCTCTGTGTGGTTGTATGTGTGTGAATGTGATGAACATGTGGCCACAGGCGGCGTGTAAAAAGAGGAAGGAAGTGGACCGGCAGCTCCAGCCTGTTAGCTGATTATAATGTAGATTAAATCTTCTTCAGTTTAGCACAAAAAAATTCAAATGCATAGTAATTCTGCCGTGAAAACTGCAGTGTTATCGACGAATGTTTAGAGACGGGCATCATCACCCGCCGTTCCTTATGGCTTCCTGGAACCTTGGAAAGTTCAAATGCTGCCCTCTTCATGGCCGTTCTTACTGGCGGGGTCTGCTGCTCGCTTAGCCACGTCACCTTTTCTGCCGGGAATCTGGGACGTCCCTTTCAGCGTTATTCGGGCTCTGAGCCAAGTCGTCTCTCCTGCACGCTGAGAGGCGCTGCCTCTTTGATTGGCTGAGGCCTTCATTACGGAATCTGGAGCACACGCTGTTCTGGACGCCGTCCGCTCTGGCTCTCCCTGGTGAAATCTGGGCCAGCCACACCTTTAAACATTTTTCTGACGGAGAAGCTCTGGTAGCCTAGCCATGTTTTTTCAGATGAGCTGTTCCTGGGGGGATACTATGAACAGTTGGGGCTGTTTGGACTTCTTTGATTTAGTGGCAATTGGAAGGTGCTTAGGAATCGAACCATGCTTGTCACAGATTCATTTTGATGCTAGGATCCCCTAGTGGAGATCGGGTCTAGGGAGCAGACCTCTCGTCAAGCTTCCCCTGATCTTTGATTCATCCGCCTGGGTTGTGGTAATGCCCAGTTGACAACTCCCAGCTTGCTTGGCCTAGTTTTGTTCTTCAAGCACATGTGTCTGGCTGATTAAGGCCACGCATACTAGCCGTACACAAAAATAGTCACGTTGCTTCGTTCTGACAATGGGGAGGAGGCGTTTCATGGATTAGGAGTATCAAGTAACTCTCAGCAGTAAGCATCCACGTGGATGCCTGTCTAGCTTTCATAGTGCAACCAGTTTTCCTATGATGCGATTAATGTTTAAACATAGATCTCTCTCGAAAGCTGCTGAATTATTAACTGAATGTTAATATGGGGATGCTCTGTGTCTATTTCCTGCGAGAATTAGGACTTTGGTAAGGCTCTGATCTTTCACAGCCCCCCAGAATCTGCAGTTCATTTCCTGATGCACTTTGGTTTATGAGGAGCTTGTGTTCATACGGCTTGTGGTGAGCAGAACTGATGCAAGTAACCATCTTTTTGTCTTCTGTCAGAAGTGGTTTGGATGGATTGTCGCCATTGACTCCTAGCAGCAAACCTGATATGGCATTGAGCCCCCGGTGTCTCTTAGATCCTGCATGATTTACCACCGTGACCTTTTCAGATCTGCAACTGAGACCTTTTCCACAGATGTAGGAACTTTCTAATTCAAGGTTTGATCCAGTGCGCCGTGCCCCGTCACCCTCCCTCTTGCTGCTCATGATCTATTAATGGAGCGCTAGCGAGGTATTGGAGGTGACAGGGCATGATGGGATAGAGGGCTAAAAAGGTGAGGGAGGGAGGAGATGGAGCTGCAGACAGTGGAGTAAGTAATGGAGAACGTGGAGAGTGAGAGTGGATATGAGATCAGGGGAGGAATAGCACCAATGGAGGAGTAAGATCTAAGAAAGGAATGTCTGTTAGGGAAGGAAGGGTGAGGGAAAGGTGACATAGACTGGGAGGACCAAGACTGAGTATTAATTATAGAGTTTAAATTATGGATGAGATTAATTACTTTCAGAGATTCACTCTCACAATTCTTTTAATGTAGACTGTCTTGTTCCCCTGCCATTTTCGTACTGTAATGAGCCTCAATTAACCGATCAGCAGCTCAGAGAGAAAGTGTGGAGCTGAGCCCGGTCGTCTTTAAAATCTTCCTTTCAGTCTGGGGAGGAAACCCGATGATGCTTACAGAAACTGGTCCCGTCAAGCGTCAGGAGCTGGCTGTTCCTGGGCACCTTTATGCATTTTTAAAATGGTTTCCGCTCTAACTTCTCGCCTTCCTTTGTGCTTAGTGCAGGTTGCCCAAGCAGCGTGCAAAATCACCAGTGTATAGACTGTGATAGGCTGACCGGTATCTCTCCCGTGTGAGAGGGCATGCTCCACACAGCCACACCTCACACTCTCACACAGCTGTGCCCCACATGTATGTATACATATATATGAGTATGTTGTGTTTTTTTTTTTTTTTTATCACTTAAGCAATGAACAAAATAATTCCTGCAGCAGTATTTTTACTGTTGCTGACATTTTATAGCACGTGATGTAACCTGCTTGCGTCTTGCGGAGGTCTACATGCTGCTGCCCCACCCTTTAGGCTGGAAATGTGATGGAGGCCATGGTTTTTTGTTTTGAGTAGCAAAAGCGCAGAAGACTTTATACATTTCTTATCTCATATCAAGTGAGTATGCAGTTAGATTTAGGCTTCCAGGCCTCCCGTATCCCGGGGTCCTGACCCCGAACCTGGCTGCTGTCGAAATCTTCCCGTAGGCTGAGGTTACTTGCCCTAGTTATGCGTTTTCTCTAGCTGATATTGTCACACCTCACTCACTTTCCTTGTACATCTTCTGGTCTTCTGTGTCTAATTGCTACCATCGTCTTCCTCTTAGGTTCTTACAACATGGCGCCTCTACTTCTTCACTGTGAAAGTACCTGCCAAGGTAACTGTGACGTCTCGGTCTCTATTTCACCGGTGTCGCGCTGCTGAGATGTAGCTTATAGGAACCCTAAACGTTATTGCAGGTGGAGGTGACTTTTAACTTCCTGGAGATCCGGTCGATAAGCACTCAGCCTGAGAATAAGGTAAGGTGGTTTTATTTAAGGCCTCTATGGTTTTGTGTGTTCTGCTTTTGTTCGTTTTCGGTCTCCTAGCGATATTTCTGCGAATGAATAGAAATCAGCATGATATTTCAGACTTCCAGATGAGAGATGGCAATTACAGCTGGATTTCAGGAAAAGAAGAAACGTTGAACAGTATAATTGAAGAGTAACAGTATTGTTTGGGTGATAATTCGTAGTCCAGAGGAGTTAAACTTGCCCTCTATCACTGGTGTGGCCTCTGGCATCAATTCTGTCTGGTACTTGCCTCAGATTTCTCCTCGTCAACGGCAACGTGATTCACCTGTGATAATGATTCATTCTGAGTGCTTCAGTGTGTATTCGCCTGATCACCTTTAATAACTACAATCACGTCTTGTGTAAACAGAGGATCCATCCACACATTTTAAGTGCACGTCAGCGGGGAAGTCAGGCCTGCTTTAAATGTGTCCGTGGAGGAGCCTAGTTCAGTGTAAGAACATTTAAAGAATCGTGTACTAGGGTCAGCTTTTAAATATCATGCACACGGCTTCTGCACACAGCAGGTTCGTAATGGGGGCTTTTCTTTTGATCGCGGGTCAGTTGGTTTTTAAATAGCACCTGAGTCAGTCATTTCGGCTCACTGTAAGGGCAGCCAGTTGCCGTACCATCCCATCCCACACACCTAACACCGTTTCCGGTGTTCCCAGGTTGTCATAGAAACGGACAAGTCCACATACGGCTTCAGACTGCAGTGTGAGGAGCATCTCGGCCATGTGGTCGGCCATGTTAGCTTCGCCCTGTCCCGGATATTCAACAACTCCATGTTTGCGTAAGTCTGTCTCGTCGTGCCCCTGGAATAGTCCGGTATTTACCAGGACGTGATACCCTACCACCTGCCTTTAAGGATGCGAATGAGTCAGTGTTTTAGGATTTGTTTTGCTTGTGTAGGTGGACGTGCTGAGGAATAACCATACATTATTCACAGTGGGAGGCTACTCGACTGTCAAGATTTAATATTGAATCTCACTAGCATGACCATCTGGTCTGGCCAGCAGTGTACTCCAGCACAGTGACCGTGTACATGGTCAGTAGGCATACTGTCACTCCTAGGAGTCCTGAAAACCAATGCAAGATCCACCAATAACAGGAGCTCCATGCTAAATACTGACTTTACTTAATGTCCCTGCTTCAAATTAGATTCCTGTCTGCGTGTAAATGTTCACGTGGCGAAAAGAGAGACAAGGTGTGATGTTGCCAGAAGACATTTGGTAAAATGGTAACCAGCTGTCAGCTTCTCCTACACTGTCCCTTTCAGCCCACCCATCTGTCTGTCTCAAGGGGACCCCTCTGACGGAAGTACCAAGTTCTCCCCGAATTCAGAAACATCTGTGGAGACCCAGAGAGCCTGTGGTGAGACAGATCCGTCCAGCTGATGTGCGATGCTCTGCCAACGTCCTGATTTTCACACGCGTGCTCCGAAATGTCGACCGACACCCGGCAGGCGCAGGAATTCAGCCGAGTGGAAGCATGTTCACATGTAGATGTCACAGTGGGCTGCCTGCTCGTATGGAAGCGTTGGTTTGGCGGCACGCGGTCTGTTGGAGCGCATTAAATGCTCACGGCACGCATGCAGGTTTGAGCGCTTCAAAAGTTTGATAGCATGACCAAAGCAAATGCAAAACTCCCACAAAGACACATCCATGTGTCATATATGTAGGATTCAAGTGGGGCAGCTCGAACTCGGGGGCGAGTGCAAATCCCTCACAGACCAAGACATGGTCGACCTTAAATTTTTTCAATTCAGTTTTTTATATATACATTTATATAGCGTCTTTAACGAGAAGCACAGTCACAGAGCGCTTTACAGAGTCCAGGGCCCAGAGTCCCCAGAGAGTAAGCCAAAGGTGACAGGGGCAAGGAAAAACTCCCTCAGGAGGAAGAAACCGTGTGAGGAACCAGACTCCAGAGGGAAGCCCATCCTCCTCTGGCCGGCACCGGGCAGGACAAATTAATGAATACAAATAAGAGCGATGTGTGGGCGCAGTGGAAAGAGAGCGTGCATGAACAGAGCAGCGATTTCCCCTCTCAGCCTCCCCCATGTTTTTTTCTCTTTTGCCCCCCCTCCCCACCATCTCAGGCGGGTTCTCAGAAACTTATGCTGCACTCTGTGACTACAATGATATCGGCTGCAAAGAGGAAGTGCAGTGGGTAAGCTCCGCCTCTTACCGTCTGGCCACTAAGTGTGTCTAAGGTCATCCATCTTGTGTGCCGCACCCCCCACCTCCCAGGGTGAAGAAAGGCTCTTATATCTAATGTGTTTATATGGTGTGATGTCTATTGGTGAGCATATCATAATGGCCCTGCCTTTGTTCTAACAAGGCCAGCACGCTGGCATGTATCTGGGCCCCTGTAACACGCATTCTCCCAGCCATCGCACTAATGTAGAGCCCAGTTGGGCTGCTGCGAACTGTGGTAACCCTCCTGTCAATTTTCCAGCACTGATCCCTTGTGGCAGAACTGCATTAACCTGTTCACCGTCAGTCCCGTCTCTCTGATTGCACTGCCACCCTAATCTGCCAGAACTGTGTCATCGTGAACATTCTCTCCTGTCAGGATGTGGACACCATCTACCATTCTCAAGACAACCGAGAGTTTAACCTGCTGGACTTCAGCCACTTGGAAAGCAGGTTCGTCTAACAACAAGTCACTTGTATGTTATGGGCTTTTAATCTTTGTTTTGTCTTATATCTTTATGATATGTCTCACAGTCATTAATCATTGATATCCTTAAAGTAGTAGGTAGTTCATCTCTCAGGAATCCATTTAAATTCTTTGCCACTAAGGTAACAAAAGACTACTGTTTTGTGAAATATAGTTTTTATATTTTTATTGATGCATATTTCTTTGTACACCTGTTTAACTTCCAGATGTATTAACACCTTCAGTACTGGCAAATCTGTATTAAAATTGAGTACATTTACATTTATTCCAATCCATTTACTATAATCACTGGGATGCCAGTCCCTATAAGGGCACAGGGCAGGGGACACCCTGGACGGGATGCCAGTCCAGCAGAGAGCTGGGCACGGGAACCAAACCTCAACCCTAGAGGTGTGAGGTTGCAGTGGTACTCAGCAGCTCACACGTCAGTGTTTCACTTAGCAGTGAATTAAGAGTGAAAATGTACACAGTTCATCTGTCTGGACATCATGGCGATTGCCTGTTTCGGTGTGATTGTTTGCTTTGGCTATTTGCAAAAGAGTACAGCCAGCTGTAGCCTTTGATACTCTGCTGGTTCCAGGTCAGAATGGTCCAGTCAGACGTGTGCTGAATTTAACACCAGCCCTTCCCACCGTCTCCTTCAAGCTGGCAGCTTAGCATAGCGGCAGGCATCATGGTCAAGGAAGTTGGAGTCTGGCACATTTATCGATCCTTGGAAAGTAAATGATCTGGTTCCAGAGAAAATGGTGAAACGTCTCTGGTCTGTGTCTGAGTAAGGAAGTTGAATAGAGTTTCTGAGTAAGAGCACACATCTGGACTCTAATCTTCGAGCTGCCTTAGCAGTGGTGACTGAAGGTGACGCTAGCAAGCAAAAATATCCGTGGCCACAGCAGCTAAAGAAGGCCACAGCGTCATGGCAGAGCAGGGTTGGTGGCCTGGGGTGTCATACTTCACTCTGGAGGACATGGAGACAGACAGCTGTCAGACGTGGCTCACCCCACAGCTACGCACGCTAAGCCATCTGTGGCCTGCTAACCAGCTAATCTGGCACGAAACACATTACTGAGTTATGGAGAAAAGAGTCACACTCACGTGGAACTGGGAATAAACATGCTGTTCGGGAGAGGCAGTCTGGACTGTAGAAACCTCTTGAGAATATTGCAGCTTTTCAGCAGGCATCTGAGAGTATGAGCTTGGCCTAACCTCAGTGCTTGTGTGTGTGTGTGGTTTTTTCAGGGACCTTGCTGTGATCGTGGCTTCGATGGCCTACAACACCTGGTTCACCAAGCTCTACTGCAAAGACCTGCGAATAGTAAGGATGATGCCATCTTTCTGTCAGTGCTGGGTGGTGGCCCACCATGTGTATGACTTTCTGTCATTTCCTGTTACAATGCAGCACCCCACAGTGCAGGTGGGGTCCCTCCTCTAAGGGAGACGTGTCATACTAATATCACTGAACTTGTCTCTAATGGTCTCCAGCACCTGCTCCTCCGTTTCTGCAGTACCGCAGGTAGATGGTGCGTGCTCAGCACTTTCTCAGATTACGCTCTCCTCCATCTGCTTCTCAGGGCTCGGAAGTAACAGAACAGGTCCTGCACACTCTCAGCAAGTCCAGCAGCTTGGAGGAGATCACGCTGGAGAACGCTGGCCTCAAACCGTGAGTCTCCTCATGCCCGACCCACATAGCCCCCACCTCTCCTACCCCATCGTGGGTCCAGGGTCTACAGGGTCTGCTTATTGTGTTGCCGTCCGGGAAAGGTGGGAAGTGCACATGATTTTTGTGTGTGTGTGTGTGTGTGTGTGTGTGTGTGTGTGTGTGTGTGGGTTTATACCTGTCTATCTTCCCTTCCAGCGACTTTCCTCAGAAGATGGCAACTGCTCTATCTGAAAACCCAGTTTCAGCCATCCATTCTCTCAATCTGGCTAACAACACCCTGGACAATCAAGGTAGTGTCCCCCCCACCCTCTCTCCCTCCCTCCTTTTACCCTCTCTTTCTCTCTCCCTCCCTCACTTTTACCCACTCTCTCTCTCTCTTCCTGCCACAACCTTCCCAGTTTCCCTCTCTCCGTGTGGTACTCTTTCTCTCTTTCTCTTTGTCCACCCATCTCAATGTTTGTCTCTGTTGATCCTGCTTGATGCCAGTGTGTGAATCACTTTTAGCATTTTGGTGTGCTTGCTCTACTGTAGCCCAGGAAACACATTGCAATCCCATAATATGAGTCAGGAGCACCCACCTGCAGCTGCCATCAGTATGGATGCATATGTTGGTTGTACGTGCCAGGACTTCGACACGCATGTGATCATATGTGGTACTGTGTGTGTGTGTGTGTGTGTGTGTAACTCTCTGTCCACCCTCTGCTTTTACAGGAGTCTCCAATCTCATCCAGCAAGTCTGTCACCTCGGCAAAGGCCTGCGCCTGTTAAACCTCTCCAAGACCTCACTCTCCTCCAAGGGTAGGTTGCCATCTGCCTCTCGCTGAGCTTGGGTCGCCCCCTTGTGGTGCACTTGGGGCCCATTTCCCATCCCAAGTTCAGCAGGGGCCAGGCCCTGTTTCGTTAGGCTCTCTGAGCGTCACTGGTTTCCATCCAGTTTTCTGCCCCCCACCCCTTCCTTCTGTCATACTCGTTCTCCTCCCCCTCCCCCCCTTCCTGACAGGAGCCTCTTCCTCAGGGCCATAAGGGGATATCTGGCTGCCAATCTGGGCCCGTGCTTCCCTTGTTTTTTATATTTTTCAGGCTGTTCAGTCATGGAAGACTTTGTAGCTCCAGACTGACCCAGCCTGTGTTTAGAAAGCGATGACACACAGCATTAAACATTAACCCCTTTAGCACTGCTGCTGCGGGTTGTGTGGCCAGAAGGACGTTAGGGGCCTCCCCACTAGTACCCTAACCACGGGGGGGCGGGGACCCTACGCGAGACGCTAGACTGACGCTCACCGCCAGATGATGGGCATCGTGACGGTGCTCTGACACGCTTACTGTATGGTAAAATTACGCCAGCTGGATGTAATCAGCGCCGATGGTTGTGAGCGAACGGGTTAATGAGAGCTGAGATGTTTTCACCCCAGCAGGGGATGTTTGGGCACTGTCACCCCCCTCTCCGTGTCACACTCGCCTAACGGCTGAGCTAACGTCCCACAGCTCTTACCTCCACCATATGTAGCTTTATGCCTTAGAGTGAATTGGCAGGATAAGCAGACAGTGTGAGTGAAACGTGGATCGGTGAGTATCATTACCTGGCCATGACGTGCTGGTGGGCCTTCTGAGTCTGACCCAATAAGCAGTGAGATGTTGCTGGTTCAGCTACACAGCATGTCTAGAGTCACAGGAAATGGGGAATTAACCCTTCGGCCTTTGTCCTCCCTCCAAAATTATAATTCATAAAGGGAAGCACTTTAATAGCATGAAACGTATAAGTGTTTGTGTTAGCACAACGTACAGAGAGCGTAACGGAACAATTTCACAGGTAGGACATTTAACCAGGAATTAAATGAATAAACATCTCTATGTCCCTCACCTCCACATCAGGTGTGGTGTCTCTGTCCCAGGCCCTCGGTTCCAGTGATGATTACTCCAACTCCCTGCTCCACCTGGACCTCAGCAAGAACCCTGGGGTTCTCTCTGGCGAGGATGCTACGGTGAGGGTGCGAGCAGGCTCCCTGTGCGGTCTTTTCGGCCTTTGGTGCTGAAATGTGTCTGAGAGACACCTGGGGGGGGAGTACCCGGCGATTACAGGTCGGACAGCAGAACATGTGGTCGTGTGTCGTTCTGTTCACACACGCAGTCGTAGCCGAGTCCCGTTTTCCATCCCAGAGGTCTTTAAACAGTTTGCATCATCCACAAACCGAATTAACCACAGGTCTTACTCTGCCAAGACTGGTCCATTTATGGTTTAGTGCCAAACTGGCATGAATTATTAAAATGCACCCAGTCTCTGAAACCACAGTGAACACTTTGCTTTATTGCCAGGATAATTTGGAGGTTGCTAAGAATTATGTGACATCCTTAAGTTTCCAAGTACCCTGGCACCATTTTGCTGTGGCCTCAATCGCTCGTGCCACTGTCTCCCATTAGGAAAGGTTGTTCCCCTAGCTGCTTTGGGACATCCCGTTCTCATGGACGCTCTTGGAGTCCACTGGTCACGTGCTCATTAACATGTCTACTTTGAGCAGTGTCTCGCCTCTACTCATCACCCCGCTGTTTTATTTGGGCTGCTGTGCAAGTCTCAGCCATTCTAGTAGTTTGAGCAGTTCTTTGTGGAGTGTAGATACACGTTCACTAGATGGTCATCTGAGGCCCTGTTTGGCTTCACAGATTAATCTGTCAACTGTGATAATCTCAGTGTCAGCACTTTCTGTCCATCCCTGGAAATGAGCCCAGTACCTTTAATGTCAGCGTCCCGTCTCTCTATTCTGGTGCCCCATGATTCTTGTGTCCATTCCTGGATACACTTTTCCCCTTAAAAGCTGACTGTCCTCTCTCTATTGCTTGTGTCTCCGTAGAACCTGTACCTTTTCCTGGCCCAGCCAAACTGCCTGGTTCATTTGGATCTTTCCGGTACCGACTGCACCGTGGACTCGGTGAGTCAAAGTCAAAAATGTTGGGATTGATAGGCTTGGAGTGTGAGTTTTCAGCACGGTGCTCAGGTTTTTGATTCTGGTGATTAACATGAAGACCTCTAATATAACATCCAACTGTATAAGAGAGGGAAATTTATACAAGGTGTCAGCTTGGCAGCTAAATATACATTGTATTGAAAACCAAATAAAATGTCCATTGACTGTCAGCGTGTGGCTGTGATGGTTGGGATCCCGTCCAGGGATCCTCTGTACCGTGCTGTAAGAAGCTGGACCCTCCATGATCCAGGGAAAATTGGTGCATTGATTCATTGTAATGAAATATGTACAAGAAGAGCAAATAAACTGCAGAATGTTAATTTCTCCTCTCCAATCTCCTATCCTCTCTTTCTCACTCCCCCCCTCCACCCCCTTTCCCTTTGTCTCTCCCTTTGCCCCCTCTCCACCATCACCTACCCTCTCCCTCTCTACATCTGTGTCCCTCCCCCTCTCTCCCCCCCCCCCCTCCACCCCCTCTCTCCCTTTGACCCTCTCACTCTCTGTATTTGTCTCTCTCCCCTGCCCTCCCTCCACCTTCCTCTTTCCTACCCTCTCACTCTCTCTACATCTGTCTCCCCCCCTCTCTCTCTCTCAGCTATTCAGTGCTCTGCTCAGAGGTTGCTGCGCTGACCTGTCATACCTGAACCTGTCCAGGAATGCCTTCTCGAACAAGTGAGTTCAGGCTGGACCGGACTGCAGCCTCAAACTCTAACTACTTTTAAAGCAATATAATCCCTGGGACTGCCTTTGCCTTCTGATTGAACTTGACTGAATGGCTAGATAATGACCATAATCATGGTAAAAATTCATATAAAAATGTGGTAAATTGTATGGAAAAGGAATATAAAAGTAAGCTGTATGCAATAATAACGATCACAACATTTTCAGTGTCCACAGAGGCTGTGGTCTTTAAACATTGATAGAGCCCCAGTTGTGAAATTAGCCAGTCTGCTGCCAGCTGTATGCTTTAATCTTTTTCCAGTCAGACGGGGGACTGTCATTTTGGGAAAGTTAATGACATTTGGAAGGTGTTGCCTGCCTTTCTGCCACTTATTCTTTTTTTTAGGACATAATTTTTAGACAGGTTGACATCTCGTCTCCCCTCGTTTGGCTCTGGCGTGGCGCTGCTTGAAGCTGTGTGTGTGCATGGAATGTCACCTGAAACAGGGTCAGAGCTGATGTCTCTGAGCTGGTGTCAGTGAGAAGTGCCAAGTTACCAACTCAGTCTGATTCCGGCTGAAATGCCATATGGTGTGGTTAACGGGGGTTAGTTCTGCTTAGGCAGAGTCACATAGCTGGAACTCTCTCCTTATCCGATTCCGACCACGATACGGCACGGTACGGTTAGCGGTGATTAGTCATTCTTGGGCAGAGTCGTCTTGGCGGAACTCTCTCTCTCCTTGTCCGATTCAGACCGCCATACGGCGCGGTACGGTTAGCGGTGATTAGTCATTCTTGGGCGGAGTCGTCTTGGCGGAACTCTCTCTCT
>JAACJT020000064.1:986475-997017 GCA_009936485.2 Gymnarchus niloticus | reverse complement strand
GTGTGAGTGTGTGTGAGTGTGTGTGAGTGGTTGAGCTGAGTATGTTCTCGGTGTGTTTGTAAGGGGTTGCTCCTAGAGCCTAAAGACATGGGAAAGTGAATGGATGTCTCTACACTGCCTGTAGTGCTCGGCCATCTCCATGTCAGTGTGTGGCCTACGATGGACTGATGCCCTGCCCCGTGCTTCCTGGGAGAGGCTTCAGGAAGGTTGCATATAATGAAGGCATTGGCTTGGCAGCACTAGCCCTCTGTTCCATCTTCCATCATCAGGAGAATGCGGGAGACCCTGCCCTTCTTCCAGCAGTTCTTCAGCTCAGCTTTCAGCCTGACGCATGTCAGCCTAGCGTCTGTGAAGCTGCCGGCGGACGCACTGAGGTGAGCGGCTCTGTGGAAGGGGCTTGATAGACGCTTTAAATATCCGTCCAGGGTGAGAGTGTCATGCTCTGTTGCTGCTGTGTTTTTGGCTGATTGGCTTTCCTCAAAGAGTCATGAACAATGAGCTGTCAGGGAGCTCAAACCATGTTGTTCCCCTCTCTCTCGAAGGACGCTGTTCATCGGGCTGATGTCAAACCCCCATATCACGGACCTTCACCTGGACATCGGCGGCTGTGAGGTAACAGCAGCTTTCTGACTAGAGCTGTGATCACGCTGAGGAGCCTCTTCAAACGTTTCTGTGACTGACAGTAGGGGCTTCCTTGTTATTTGTGTATCGTGTGATCAGAAGCTCATATCATGCTTTGTGTTATGGAATACAGTTGCTCTTCCAGCTCTCTATATGCCCGCTGATGGCTTGTCTGCTCTCCCTTGTTGATAACCCACCTTCTCTCAGCTTAGGTCACCAGGAGCAGCTGTGATAAGCGAGTTATTACCCAGGGTCACTTGCATTGGCACTCTTGACATATCTGACAATGGTGAGCGGGATTAAAACCCATGAACCCTCACGCATTTGTAGAT
Organism: Gymnarchus niloticus; assembly: GCA_009936485.2. NCBI lineage: Eukaryota > Metazoa > Chordata > Actinopteri > Osteoglossiformes > Gymnarchidae > Gymnarchus > Gymnarchus niloticus. The sequence goes on along the minus strand of JAACJT020000064.1, from coordinate 996,064 downwards.
GTCTGGTTTGAATGTGAACGTCTGTCGCCGCCCTGGTGTCTGAATCCCATGTTTTACATAGATGGATGCGCAGACAGTGAATCGGGGACAACAAATGCTTCTTCTGCCTTCAGCGTATGTGCTGATGTGGTGTCACCATGTCTGACTGCTAGGAACGCAATTCATTTCTGTGTGGAAAGCATTTTTGCACTTTATATTTAGTCATCACATACAAATGTGCTGGCTAACGTGTTGCTCTTGTGTGTAGCGTGTTTAATTACCACAGCCTGTTCTAATCCCATGCGATACCCCCAGGCCTGGATGCCGACCTCCTTCCTGTTCTCACGGCTCTCTCCAGACACCCCTCCATCAAGCATCTGCTGCTTGGCAAGAACTTCAACGTCAAGAGCAGGTATGTCAGATGAAGAGACCAGGTGGGGCCGAGGAGGGGGTACCCTGTCGGGGCCCCGTGGATAGGCGGGTCTTGGTGGGCGCGGTCTGCTTACAGACGATTGGTTTGTACAGGGAGGCGTAAAGTGCAGGAAGAAATGATGGTTAAGTATTTTTTTGAGAAGTTTAAGGATTTTGGCCACCAACCTCCCCAATACAAACTCCTGATTCCCCCCAATGTTTGCAGGGTGCTGGATGATATTTTGCAGAAGCTGGTTCACCTCATACAAGAGGAAGAGTGTGTGAGTACTCGCTGGGTTCTGTGCCCCTTACACAGACACAGGACCTCAGACAGAAAAAAAGATCGTATCGTCTGCTGGCCTACCACACCCTCCTTCCACTTCAGCTATCCACACTGACCAGCTTGCTGCCTTCTGAGCCACCGAACCTGCTCTGATCACTGGGCCGCATCCTCCAATACCCTGTTGTCTTTCTGACTGTTACAACATCATTCTTATTTGTATTAATTCGTCCTGCCCGGTGCCGGCCTGAGGAGGATGGGTTTCCCTCTTGAGTCTGGTTCCTTCCTCCTGAGGGAGTTTTTCCTTGCCACTGTCACCATTGGCTTACTCTCTGGGGACTCTGGGCCCGGGACTATGTAAAGGACTTTGTGACTGCTTCTTATTAAAGGTGCTATATAAATAAAAATTGAATTGAGGGAAAAAAATTTGGAAGTACAGAAAAAGGCGATGAGAAGGCAGAATGTAAAGCGGTTAGATGACCGGGGGCTGGTAGTAAACATTCCCTTTGGCCAGTACAGTCACCGTCCCTCAGCTTGCAGGTCTGACCTGCCTGTTTCTGTCACACACTGTCCTTTTGGCTGTGACAGGAACACCTGCTTCTACCCTCCAGTGTGACCCTCAGGTTGTAACTCTCCCTGTGGATTTTTTATTTTTTTATTTTTTTGCTGCACATTCTTTGACCCCAGGGGCTCCAGTCTCTCTCACTGGCCAACTCGCGGCTACGTTCACGTGGTGCTGTGCTGGTCAACGCCCTGGGCAGCAACACCTGCCTACGGAAGGTGGACCTGAGTGGGAACAGCCTGGAGGATATCGGGGCCAAGATGCTGAGCAAGGCTCTGCAGATCAACACCACACTTAGGTAGGGGGGCAGAGCGCTGTGCTCGGGTGGAGAAGAGTGCGTACAGATCAACACCGCACTCGGGTAGGGGGGCGGAGTGCTGTTCACACTCCAGAGCTCAGACAGCAAACAGCAATACTGTATCTTCTTTCTATAGTAGTAATACAGTATTTTGCACTGACAAATAGTGTAAATTCATAAATAATACATAAGTAAACACATCCTGTGATGAGGAAATCGGAGTTGTGATGCTGCTTGGAGTGCTGTGTATAAACACCATAAAAATGCATAGTGAAAACACTGTTAATAAACACACTTCCCTGTCCCCCGCCGTCCTGCCTGTATCCCTCTCACTTCATCCTCTAGGAGCGTGACATGGGACCGGAATGGGACCACAGCGACCGGGTTTCAGGATGTGGCACGAGCCCTGGAGCAGTGAGTGACCCGTGCTGTCACGGCAGGCAGGCACGCACGCACGCACATGACTTCACACAAAGTGACACTCTAATAAAGTGTTAGTGAGTAGAGATTGGTCTGTCCTCTCACCCCGCTTCCTGCAGCTGACCGTCTCTCTGTCTGTCTCTCCTGCAACCCCACTTCCTGTAGCTGACCGTCTCTCTGTCTGTCCTCTGACCCCGCTTCCTGCAGCTGACCGTCTCTCTGTCTGTCTCTCCTGCAACCCCACTTCCTGCAGCTGACCGTCTCTCTGTCTGTCTCTCCTGCAACCCCACTTCCTGCAGCTGACCGTCTCTCTGTCTCTCTCCTGCAACCCCACTTCCTGCAGCTGACCGTCTCTCTGTCTGTCTCTCCTGCGACCCCGCTTCCTGCAGCTGACCGTCTCTCTGTCTGTCTCTCTTGCGACCCCGCTTCCTGCAGCTGACCGTCTCTCTGTCTGTCTCTCTTGCGACCCCGCTTCCTGCAGCTGACCGTCTCTCTGTCTGTCTCTCTTGCGACCCCGCTTCCTGTAGCCGACCGTCTCTCTCTCTTTCTCTCTCTGTCTCGTATCCCTGATTACTTCCGCTGTTTGTCTCTTCCCTTCCAGTAACTTCACTCTCCAGTACATGCCCCTCCCACTCAGTGATGTCACTCAGGCATATCGCAGCACTCCTGAGAAGACTGAGCAGGCGCTGACAAAGGTGGGCGTCAGGATGGTTAAAAAGCTGAAATGACATTTTAAAATGTTAATGATACTTAATATTGTGTTTTCCCAAATGATGCCTGCAAATCTCCTCACTGAGGCTACATGTATGAGAGAAGTTATTTTAAAGACGTCCTAGCTGGCTCCTCCCCAGCGGCGTCACTGACCCGAGTCGGACCGTGTCTGTCAGATCCAGCGCGCCCTGCTGAGGAACAACCAGACGCAGCGTTTCTCCCAGAAACAGGCACTGCGTCTGCACCAAGGCCTGGTCACCAGCACTGCCGAGCAGGTCTGGGCGTGCCCCCAGCGTGTGTGCGGGACACTTTCCAAAACCTTTTTATGCTCCCCCTCGACCACGTAATTAAAGAGTAATTATTTTTAATTTAGCACCAGAAAAAAGATTTAAACTAATTGCTAACCTTCATGTTATCAATGTCTTTGGGGTGCATATGTATGGATTAAGTTACATAATCCCTCTCTCTTCACCTCTTAAATTTCCTGCCATCTTCATCTCTGTTCCCACTTTCACAAAATTTCTCATCTCTTGACCCCACCTCTGTCTCTTGACCCTGCCCCATCTGCATCTCTACTCCGCCCATTCCATCTCTGGCCCCGCCTCTGTCTCTTGACCCCGCCCCATCCGCATCTCTACTCCGCCCATTCCATCTCTGGCCCCGCCTCTGTCTCTTGACCCCGCCCCATCTGCATCTCTACTCCGCCCATTCCATCTCTGGCCCCGCCCCATCTGCATCTCTACTCCGCCCATTCCATCTCTGGCCCCGCCTCTTGCGTTCTGCCCCTTTGCTGGTCTTCAGGTGATGGAGCGGCTGTGTGTTCGTGTGCAGCAGCAGATGTATGTGCTGCGAGGGGTGGCTGATGGCGAGGAGCTCCAGTCTGCCAGGCAGGTTCTGAAAGAGGCCCGCAACTCGCGCGCGGTAAGATTCAGGCCCCAGGCTGCTTTATAAATGCACACAGATGTATATGCTATTCTGACTCCAGTTTTGGTGATTTGGTCCAAATTGATTCATTATAGCTTATTACTGAGCTGCTTATACAGTAAAGTTGAACCTCGTACGCGTGTAGTTGGGACTGTCTTCTTCCTTTTGGGACGTGAATCCTCAGAGTGTGTATATGTCAGGAGAGTTGCACACTAACGCCTTTCGTCCGTCTGTTTCCTCAGCTGTATCCTTCATTATGTGAGCTAGCCCACGTTCTCTCTGTGGACGGGCCGGTCCAACACAGACTGGACTCACTGGCCGGCGAGCTGACCAAGGCGGCAGACAAAGAACTGCAGGTGTTAGTCTGGGGAGCAGTGCTGCGGCCGTCTCTCTCTCTCTCTCTCAAGCCGTCTCTTTGACATTTTTTTGTCATTTTCTGTACTCGATGAAGGCTGTTTTTGCTGCTTGCTGGTTTGAACAGCTTATTGTTTTGAGGTGACCAGTATTCTTAAAACTTTGTCCACTTAAAGTACGAATGGCATTAAAGAACCATTCATTTGAAGTTTTAATTTATAAAATAAATGTATGCATCTCCCGCTCTGGATTCTTTGATTCCTTTCTAATTCATGTCACGTGACAGTTATGAATATAACCAATGTATAACCTATTCGATTAGCTTAACATCTAGTTTGCCTGCTGCTCTTTCTGATCCTCCACCGTCCTGTCAGGTGGTCATGGACTCCATGGTCTCCCTGTGCCAGGAGCTGTGCCCGCTGTCTTCCGCGGCGGCACAGCGCCTAACTCTGCCGCTGTCGTCAGTGGCAGAGCGTGTGTCGGTTCCACGGTCGGCCATCCGCACAGCACTGATGGAGCGAGCAGCTCAGGACGTTCACCAGGCCCTCCAGTAAGTTTTGACTTTGACCTGACCCTGACCTGCGAATACAAGGCCGCCTGCCTTCTCAGCTAAAAGTTCACGGGATACCGTGACGTGACAACAGCTGTACAATCGGGGACCACAAACAGGCCACAGGAATGTGACTCGGGAATGGGAGCTTCAGGAAGGGCAGTGACTGGGGACAGACAACGAGGTCTCTGCACGTGGCCACCGACGGAGATAACAGCTGGTCGGCCCTGGCTGTCAGCCGATTTCACAACACACTGCCCCCCCCCACCTGACAAAGGCATCATAAAATAGCCATGAAGTGGTATAATGCAAACATAACGCATAGATATGATCATTCGATATGAACATCTGCTATGGAGTTTAAGAAATGTTTTTGATCTGGACTTTTCATTACTATTGTTATCATCGTAATAAAATAAAAATTTGCAAGGCAAACAAACGCCAAAGAAGGTAAACGAATGAGAGACAAAGCAGTTTGTAATGGCGTTGGTTTCTTTTCAACTGTGCCAATCGAACGTCACCGAGGCCGAGAGGAATGATTGGCTGAAACATTCCTGCTGCTCTCTCTCCACCCACCAGGGAGGTGAAGCTGTCTGTGGTCTCCTACCTCACCAATTCCATAGTGGACCAAATCCTGCAGGAACTGTACACCACCCACAAGAGCCTGGTACGCTCGGACACTCCGAGCACGACCGTGCCATGCCAGGATGTGTGTGTGTCACTGTGCATGCTCATGATTTCATGTCTGCAGACACAACAGGTGTTACAGCTGAAACGGTGGGATGGTGACGGGGGGACAGCGAGACGGTCATACCACCACCGAGACTCTGTGGACATCACCGATGAGGAGCTGGGAACCAGCATCGTGGGTTTCTGGATTTCTGTGTGTCTGTGCGTGTATGGTGCTTATGTGTGTTTATACACCTCTGTGTGTGTTTTGGGTTCATGGGTCTCTGACTGTCTGGCCTCTGTTAACATGTGGGTCTGGGTCTGTTTAACTGGCTGGCCTCTCTTAACATGTGGGTCTGGGTCTGTTTGACCGGCTGGCCTCTCTTAACATGTGGGTCTGGGTCTGTTTGACCGGCTGGCCTCTCTTAACATGTGGGTCTGGCTTCGTTTGACTGTGTCTGTTTGTATGCATGTTTGCTGTGCCTGTTTACTCTGTTTTGAAGTTCAGTGGATGATCTGGTGTCTCTTCGTGTCTTGTTTGTTTGTTCGGGTCGTTTCCTTTCTGTTTTGAATCGTCGTCTATTGTGCTGAGCTTTGAAGACCAAATGTTAAGTAACTTCTAACCAGAGTCTTCATCTTTGATGGCTGATTGCAGGCCTTGCTTATGTGTGATGATAATGGTCAGTGGTTCTGTCTGAGTCATCGTTATTGTCTGTATTTACGTGGAGTCAGAAGCATTTTGGACTCTGCTCCACTGGGGTGCTGTAAAATTCCGGTGTTTAGGATGAGCCCCACATCTCTGTCCCTCTGGCCCCCTCCTCTCCCTGTAGGACACCATCGCTATCAAGAAGGGCAGCGCCAGGATTCGCCGGATTAGGCCGGTTTCCACCAGGCTGAGTAAGTTCCTCCCACCCACCCTGTCACTGTTGAGAGGTCCTCACAGGGGCTGTGTTCACGGCTGATTAAACCCAGCCAGGCCTTGCCATGGCTGTACGAAGTCCTAATCACCTTGCTCCCTGATGGTCATGTCTGCTGAGGGATAATGCCAGGCTTAGGAAGCCACCTGTGGAGCCTGAAACCTTCAGTCGGTGATGAAGATTAGGGAGGTTAACTATGGTCTTGAGAGGCCTAAGTTAATAGAAAAATACAGGCCTTATTCCAGCCTGTAAGCCTTACATACTATAAGGTTAAATTAGCATCGCATATCAAAATGGTAACACTACAGGCTAGGAGAAAGTTAGTGTTTTAGTGGTATGCAGGTGGCAAATGCTGGTATAATAAAATCCAACAATTAGCAAATTGCAATTAAGTTTACCAAGCAACGGTGTCCCCCGTACTGGTCAGCGTTTCTTGTAATCGCCGTGTATGCTCCAAAAGCTTCTGCTTATAAGTGTCCCCCCTTTCTCAGGCCTGGGCGACGACTCCAGCTCCTCTCCACCCTCCACAGCTCCCCCTCCCTCCGCCCCAGTGTCTGCCTCAGCATCGTGGGAGTGTCTGTCCAACCTGCCCACCCAAGGAGCCCCTCTTCATCATGTGACCAGGGTCCGGCCAAGACCACCCCGAAGGCACCGCAGAGGACAGCCCCCGTCGGATACAGTGAGACACTTTATCTGCTGATCTCGTTGTAAATTTGGCAGTCTGGTTTTAATTCGTTCTGAAGCTGCTCAGAATATCCTCTAATACAACCTCAATCCTGACTCGATCTTCCACCATACTTCAGTACTAACAGCTTAGTTCTTTGGATGATGTTTCCTTATTTTTTAATCTGGTTTTAAGGTTTAACAACATTGTGTGTTTAGGCTTTACAAATAGTTCTATTTCCTTTTAAATGTACTGTGATCCTGTTTCATGTTTATTGCTGTTTTTGATAGATACATACATACTTTATTAATCCCCGAAAGGAAATTCGGGATTTCTACTTTAAATTGTCACATTTGAGAACATGATTGACAGTAGCGAGGCCCTGTGGGTTTTCTGTGTGCTTCTCTGGGCCGTCATGTCATTGGTTGTGGCCTGCAAGCAGGGTTTGGCATCTGACAGAGCGTTAACTGAGAGAGGTCTTTATCGGCGAAGGTATGACCGGCTACACTCGCCGTGATGGCTGAGGGAAATGCCAGAGAGAGAGAGAGAGACATCTCCTGTGTTGTTGGCACCAAAAGGCAGCACCGATGGCTCACAGATATGTAGAAATGCCTGCTCCATCTGTCTTTATCTATAAAAGACTGTCACGGTGGATTTTTTGGCTGTTTTTGTGAACGCGGCATTGAACTCCAGATTCTGCAAGTCCAAAAAAATGATTATACCTTTGGTGTCTATAGAGGAGTGAACCTTTCGTATGACTGTGTCACAGTGTGTTACCTTGTGCTTGGATGTGGTGGGTCTGTTTAGTGCGGAGGAGGATGGGAAGAGATGCTGGCTGAAGTGCTTTCACAGTACATATGTTACCATCAAAGCTGCTTCCTGTTCACGTGGCCTGGATCAACAGCATCGCTGTCTTTAATAACAATACAAACGCACCATGCTTGGCCTTCAGCAATGACGAGACGAGCATTCTGCAGTACGCCAAACTTGAAACTAACAGTTTTGTTTTGAAAATAATCAGAATTGCTTTACAGCTGAAATCGAGCCAGCAGGGAGGGGCATTCGGTAAAATGGCGGCTCAGACGGCTCTTTCAAGACTGATCCCCTGCGTGTTGTGGGGTGCTGAGACAGCTTTGACCACTCCTTCCTCAGCTGTAACCCGACACCCTCGCCTGAGCTGCTGGAGATTATTGGCTAGCATCTGTCCACAGGCGGGGCCAGGCCTCGCAGTGGTGCCTTCGGAGGGCTGCTAATGAGGCTGTAGAGGCTCACTTCTCTTTAGAGGAGACCTCATTTCCCATAAGGAGGTTCCCCATTTTCTCTAACTCTGCTTTTGAGTGTCTCATGAGGAGAAACTTGGAAGTGGCCAAGCTGCCTCGAGTTACTGTGTCTGTTTTATATCTCAAACAGTGCTGACAGCCTGTAGCGTCTCTTTAAGACTTCTTCAGGGCGGTCAACATTCAGACCCTCCGTTCTGTTGGTCAGTAGCCTGAGTTGTGAGCCTCCTTGGTTTGTGTGGTTTTTAAAATAAATATTAGCACAGACACTTGTGTCGAGTATCTTCTGTAGTTATTCCTGATTTACATAAACAGATGCGTGTTGTTAGTCATGTAACGGCAGTCATTTCACAGCCAAGTGGAGGTCAGTCAGCCAAAGACAATGGCATGTCCTCACTACGTTACACATCAGACACTCCTTTCTTTCTCTTCATATTTCCCCGAATTCTTTTCATCCTCTCCTTTTTATTTTGTGGTTTTTCTCATTCTGTCCAGCCGTTATTCACCTTTTCTCTTAAATCTGCAAGGTCTTTTGAGTTCAGCTCAGGCACTGTATCTGATTGAAGGATTTATCTCAGAATAGCAAAAAAGCACCATTTCAATATCAGGTTCCCATGGAACACAAAACCCCAAGCTTCTTAGAGCTTATCCTCATTGTTCCTCTTCTCATGGAATGGAGATCTCTCTCCAGATTCAACCCTACGTCAATCCCTATGACTGGTCTGCGCTTAATTCACTTCCTGTCTTCCTATGTCTTAACTGTTTCTAACTTAATTTGACTCTTCTCATTTTTTACATTTTTAAATTTCCTTTATTAGTTAACTTTGTATTTTAATTTTCTTGTGCTTTTCTATTGCTGTCTCTGTAAAGCACTTTAAATTGACTCTGTGTATGAAATGTGCGATGTTATAGAACAAATCTTCTCTCTCACATCGCAGCATCGCAGTGAAAACGGCGTAGTGACTCCTCTCGATGATGGACTGCCGGATTTTTACACCAAGAGGGTCCTGCCTGACAGGTTGGTCCTCTGTGGATGATCAGGGTCACGAGCCGGTCCACACAAACCTGTATGCCAGCTTCTGCTTTTTTCTCTTCCAGTCAGCTTTCATCGCTTCATCAAGCCCAGTCCCTCAGAAGAAAGAAGAGACGCAATGTGCTGTCCATCTTTGGTTTCCGTAGAAACCGCAATTCCGCACTGTCTAATCATGGGATGGTGACAGGTGAAATGGTAGGGAACTCTGGAGATGACGACCCAGTGATAGTGACACTGGCCACCAAGTAAGTGAATTCGCCATCTACTGTGTCAGCCATGAGCCTTTAAGTGTGTGAATTCGCCATCTACTGTGTCAGTCATGAGCCTTTAAGTGCGTGAATTCGCCATCTACTGTGTCAGCCATGAGCCTTTAAGTGCGTGAATTCGCCATCTACTGTGTCAGCCATGAGCCTTTAAGTGTGTGAATTCGCCATCTACTGTGTCAGCCATGAGCCTTTAAGTGTGTGAATTCGCCATCTACTGTGTCAGCCATGAGCCTTTAAGTGTGTGAATTCGCCATCTACTATGTCAGCCATGAGC
>JAACJT020000064.1:957317-983516 GCA_009936485.2 Gymnarchus niloticus | reverse complement strand
CATAGATCGTACATTCCAGGTTCCTATGCAGTGCTGTTCTTTGCAGCATCGGACTTTCCCTTCGTTACCAGACGCATACACAACTGAGCGTCCTTTTGGCTTTAACCCAGCCGCTTCACTCTGTCTGGCACTGCTTGTACTTGCCCTCCACCCTTCCCCAGTAGCATTTTGGATACCTTCCGACCTGAGGGCCTCATCTTCCAGTGTCATATCTTACCCTAACACTGCTGTGGCCCCGCCCCTCACCCTAAGACTCCCATCACTCGCTGGGGAGCAGGGAGCGTGGCAGGGCTCTGCATGATGTCCTGCAAAAGAGTTGCTCATCAGTCTTTTTAAAACTGTTTTCCATATGTTCGCTATTACAAAGTGTAACTTAATATTGATAGATTATTTGTTATTCATCAGTTCAGAATACCTTTGCTTTGATTACAGTAGTAGATTAATGCCACTGAAGCTCCTCCAACCAATTCCAGTAAAATCAGACTCAAGGTCAGATATTGAGCTTCAGACCAGCAAAGTTTGATAGGCTGCAAGGACCAGGGATGCCTTCCCCCGCAACTGTGTGGGCCAGGCCGGCCTTCCATGGAAGCCGTGAGGGCAGGGTCAGCCTTCGACCTCAGCCGTTATCCATGAAGAAGTGGATTATGGGAATGATGCGGATGAGCCAGCTGTCCCCTTGCCAGCCTTCCTTCCCGGGTGAGTGCAAAGAATATATACTAATGAGGATGAGAGGATTCTGGGGGTGGGGAAGTCGTGCTTGATTCTTCGCATCCAGAGCAGCTGACCAGTGATTCACACCCTTGTTCTTGGGCGCAACAGAATGCACTGGCCCATGCAGCTTCAAAAGACCATTAAGAACCACTTTAACTAGATGAATTTTAGAAACGATACTTCCACAAGGTTTCTGTTCCAAACGTAACTGGGGAATGAAATGAGTAATTGTAGCAGATATTACATGATAACGGTTGATTTCAACCTGGGGGGGGGGGTGCCAAAGCATTTTTAATACCGTCTGCTCGCCCTGTGGTTGGCCGTGAACGCTTTTGTGTTTGGTGGAATGGGCCATGAGGTGGTAAAGGTTGGGAACCACAATTTCATTGGATTGAGAGTTTATACTTCTTTAAAACGGCCACAAGGAGGCACTGCAGTCACAATCACTTCAGATCCCTACTTTAATCTGGACCCAGTCTAGCATTCTGACTCTTTCTATTTAGGGACATGTTAATCTGTGGGGCCACAGAGTGTCGTGGTGAGGCAGCATCTACGAAAGCGCATGGTTTCGAGCAGAGGAAGGCAGGGACGCGGCAGCTTGTGGACGAGGGTCCGAGCAGAGCAGGGTGGGGATGTGGTGTTGAAATTTGTTGCATTTATTATGTTGGAGCTAAACTGAGCCTAATCCACAGCTCGGTGTGAGAAGGGTGCACACGGTGTGATCTGGCTTCATTTGAAAAGAAAGGAGTCGTTCTGATATGGTGGTAAATTACGTACTATGAAATGTAGTGGCATTCACATATTGACTGATATTCAAATATTGTTCTATGGTTTGTCGTTCTGTTATGTAATCTAATACACATTCTGTCCTGAGAACATACAGTACTGTGCAAAAGTCTTGAGCCACCCCTCATTTCTTCATATTTTGCTTCCAAAGAGCCGGTGTTGTATTATTTTTTAACGTAGTCTCGAGGAACAGTTCTCCAGGCTTCCTGAAGTACGTTCAAAGTGTTTGGCTCTCATTTTCAGTCCAGTCTCTGTACCTGAGCAGTTTCAGAGGAATGTTGTTTGTTTATTAAGCCACACAGTGACCCACGTATGAATCATTCAAGCTTAACAAAGCCAGCTAACTTAAGGCGTGAACCAGTGAAGGAACAGGTGCAGATGATTACAGATGATGTTGTAATGAATCACTGTACCTATTCTCCCATTTACCTAGCAAAATATAAAGAAATGAGGGGCGGCTTTTGACACAGTACTGTAATTTACAAACATTTATAGTTTGCTGTGGGACTTTACTCCATTACCTTTTTCATAGCTAATGTTTTTTTCTCAAGTTTAAACCTGCCATCATATTGTCACAGAGAGATACTGTGACCATATTTCCACAGTGGCTCATGTCATTTTTATTATTAAGTATAGCTCAGTTTTTGAAAGCAGCGAATCGGATATACAAAGGACAGCAGTTTTTTTACACAAAGAAATCTCAGTCATATTCCAGTAGAGTCTGTTTATGGCTGCCTGCAAAAAGAGGTAGAAAGGGCAGGAAAACTGGAAAGGTAAGAATAAAAGCTAAAAGGAGGACATGGGTGAGAAAATGACAAGTGAGGGGAGAGAGAGTGGGAGGGAGGGAGGGGGCAGAAAAATAAATGGGGAGGGAGAGGAGGATGACACAGGCAGTGACAGCCCCACGCAGCCAGATGCATGTTGTCTCCCCCTCTCTCGCTGTTCCCCAGCACATCTCCCTGCGGCCCGCAGCTCTAGGAGGGTGAGAGGTAAGGCCGTGGCTGCCGTCGACGCCTTTCGTCCGCACGGCTGCACCGCCTGGATTCAGCCGACGTCGACGCACCTCTGCTGGTTACCACCTTGTCGTTTGTTTTGGTGGCACGAATGCTGCAGGGGACAGCAGCCTGTGTTTGACTCTAATTCTAGATTTTATTGCAACATCTTTTGAGATCACCTATTCATGACTTGAAGATCTGTTACCTTTAAATTTTAATATAAAGAAGTCAACTCAAAGCATGTTAAGAAAATTTAGAAACCGACTGATTTAAAGGAGGTTTGCTCTGTACCACTCCTACGTACTGAATGTAAAGCTGACAAAAGCTGAATGTGTGGATTTTTGATCGCCATCTTAGCAGACGCTCTTTGGGTCCTGCGTTTAATACTGATTGCGGCCGGTAGTCCATGTGACAATCCGTGGTATCAGTGGTCACACCCTCAGAGCAGAAACATGACCATGATCTGTAAAGCTCACATATAGGATTCTCACATCACATACATCCCGTCACCTAGCTGTGAAAAACAAACACAGACCCGCTATGCTCTGTGACTGAATTCTGTCTCTTTAATACGGAGAAGTGCAACATTGGGAGTTGAAGGGGTGCAGTTGTGTCAGGATTATGTCCTCAAGTGGATTCAAGTGTTAGAAATATCTTCAGATTAGCCAAATTGGAGAACTACTGAGTGATGCACAAAGATGCTTTTAGGGCCTCTCAGCTAGTGGGCCAGGGTTATGAATGTAAAATTCAGAAATGGTTTTGGCGCTGTGTCTCAGGACTACAGATGAACATTAGCACTGCAGGCGAAAAGGCAGAGAAACTCAGGGCAGCGTCAGTGAATACTCAGAGTACTTTAGTGTATCGATGTCATGCAGGGTAGGAGGAGGCCTGGTCTCTGGCTAGGCACCAAGATTCACAAGTGTAGTGATTCTGTGTTGTGTTTTCAGCGGTGGAGTTTGTTACAGCACCAAGTTAATATTTTACATATACAGTAACAGATGCATTCGTCTCTTTCCTTGTAATTTGTTGTTAAAACTAAAGTTACTGCAGTTCAGCTCCTGCTAAACATTTAGAGGTTTTTCCAGCCCTCTTTTGTTTAATTTATTCTGTTAACATTCGCCTTATTGCTCATGAGGTTAGGATTTTTTGAGTTAGAGTTAGAGCACTTAGCGAGCACGGCCAAATCGTTTTAATGAATGTTAGTGCATTTTTCAGCATATGAACACACGCAGACATGTATGTGTATGGAGATTTTTCCAGCCTTGGATTTTTCAGGCCCATTCTCTTGACGTCTGTTCATGCCATGTCAGCAGCCCTGTTTCAGAGCCCCTTTCTGAGACATGCCTGCATTTCTGCATTCATCCATCTGCTCCTCTTTTCTTGCCATCGCTCTCTCTGATTGGCCGTGGCATCTCCCTCTCTTCCGCCCCCAGCTCATTGGCCATGCAGTACCTCGACGATTTTGATTTGCTCCAGTTTGACTTGAAGCCCGATGCCTCGACCACACCTCTGGCTGGACAGTGTCCCAAAGTCACACCTCAGGACCCCTCTAGTCACTTTCCCCCGGACTCCAGCCTTAACTCCAGCCCATACAGCTCCCTGCCCGCCTCTCCAGCCCTGAGCGATGCTCATCCATCTCCTTCATCTTCATCCTCCCTCTCCTCCTCTTTCCCTTCCATGACCTTTCTTGTACCAGCTGAGGGCACCTGCCCAATCAGCCTTTCCCCTGACTCTGGCTCCACCCCAATCCCAACCCCAGGTGCTGGCTCTGCCTCCTTGGAGGACCTCCTGTGGCTGGCAGCTCTACAGGAGCAGTTTGGACCTGAAGACGTGGGACATGCCTCTGTCTCTGTGCTGGAGGTCCATGGCGGTGGGGGGTCCGAGACTTGGGAGAGACAGCAGGGTCCCACAGGGGGATTCTTGGGATGCGAGGATGCTAGGGAAGCCTTGCTGAACTCCAGGCCCGCAGCTCTTAACTCTGAGGTGAGATGCCACCATCCCACAAGGGTGTGTAAGCGTTAGAGCATGGTATCTAGAAGCCACCGTGTCCCTCTCGGATTCTCCCTGTTCCTCTGTGTTTTCACATCTTTGACATGTATGCTTCTCTGAATCTGCTCAACTCAAGATGTTTCCTAGCAGAACAGTTTATGTAGGCAAACCAGGGCACAAGATATTAAATAAGCCTGTCTACCCATCTGACAGCCTCTTCTCCTGATCAGTGTCGCTGGGCTAACAGAAAAAAATCCAGATTATTTCTATGCCTCCCAAACAGTAGGCCCAGCCACTCACACCCTCCTCCTCTTCTGTCTCCCCTCCTCACCTTCTCTCTCCATTCCTTCCCCTCCTCTACTCCTCATAGGTCACAAGGAGCAGCCAGCAAGACGCTGACAGCCACACTGCAGGTGATGTCTCCTGCCCCAATATGGATGACATCTGTCCCCGGCCACTCCTCATCCTCCCCTCAGGTTCCCTCTTGACCTCGGCACCCTACCTCGATGGTCGGCCTCATCTCCACCTCCATCATCCTTGTCCTCACCACTGTCATTTCAATCACCATCTGGGCCAGGTACAGAGGCACTGGGGGGGTTTGGTGAGCAAGATGCTTATATATGGGAGCCATCGGTGGATACTGAATATCACTGGACCGAAGGAAGAACGCTGTATGACGAACAGAGGGAGAACCTGCAAAATCCTCACACTCAGCGAGGAGGCAGGATTCAATCCCCTATACCTAGAGGTGTGGGGCAACAGTGCTAACCAATGAACCACCCCCCAGATGGCCTAAAAACACAGGGCCTCCTTATCGAAAGAGGGCTGATGAATTCATGCTGATGGCAGGGACCTGAGATTATGAGCTAATATATTTCTATAGATACGTACATGAGCAGATGTCTAGTAATCAGGACTCACAAGATGTGTGGGAGATTCTCGTCACCACTGTGCTGGGGCAAGACGTGATTGGTCTGAATGGAGCCATTGGGTGTGTGGTCTACACGTGACCTGTCAGCGGTCTGCATGCAGTCTGTGTGTTTGTGAGTGGTATGCAAGGTGCATCACAGGTAATGTCTCTGGATTATGGGAGCTATACCTGCCACTCATAATCCCACCCACTGTCTGAGACACTCTGTCAGATTAGACTCATAATCCCACCCACAGTCTGGTCACTGTCACCCCCACCCCCCACCCCCATGTGCTGATCTCTGCTGCTAAGCTCGCAGACCACAGGGCAGGGGAATCCTCACCATAGCACCTCATGATGGCAAATAGTAACATTTCTTATATTATGGCTTCGTTACATATGCCAGAGTAGAGAGAGAACAGCCAGTGACTCTGGCATGAATATTCTGGAATATCCAGATGACTCTTACTGTGACGACTCGGCTCTGTGAGGCTTGCATGGCTGACATTTTGAATATTTTGATAGCTCATGGTCACCAAAATCCTGGATGAACATCCCATAGTTCTTTATAGTAAGTGGTGGTGTCCTACTTGAGTTTGAGTTTAGTTGATTCTGATGGTTGGTACTTGTGTGTTATATATTTACCCTGACAGTTTATGGGTGACTTAATTAGAGACTAACTTTGTTCTTTAACAGTCCCTAATGTAAATGACGGCAAGAGTGTTTTTCTGTTTAGTGTTATGTTGTCATTTTACATTTAGTTTAATCAAAGCTGTATGGCTGAACTGTTATCACTTCAATACAGTTAGTCGATGTGTTAACCCAACAGCAGCACATGGATTTATGCTAAATGCATTTGTGAGGAATTAGTGCAGGTCTTTGTTTAAATAAAGTCTCTTAAAATGTGCTGTGTGATGCTCTAATCACGTGTGTGTGTGTGTGTGTGTGTGTGTGTGTGTGTGTGTGTGTACCATTTTTAGCTGGCATTTTTACCTCATAGGGACGTGTCGTACTCCTACAAGGGAAGTTTATAAAACTTTATAAAAGTCTGTGAATGCAATCAAAAAACCAAAAGAGCCTAAAGTCTTTTATTGTGTTACTTGTGGTTAAGGTTAGGGCTGGCTTAGGGTTAGGGTTAGGGTTAGGCCCATAGAAATGAAAAGAAGGTCCCCACGAGGTTAGAAATGCAAACGTGTGCAAAATATAACAGGAACTACCTATTTACAGACAATTAATAATAATGATAAAAACTTCTGTTACTTTTTACTAATGCATTATGACTGTGGTCACAGAGCATTGATGTGACCACGCAGAGTCCTGCATTTTTACACACAGAGGAATCAACTGAGTGCAGAAACAAGGCAAACAGAAACACTCTGTAAAGATTATTAAAATGCAACAGTAAAAAAAAACAACAGTCTAATCCAATACACAGTCTAAGCTCTAAATGCATTTTCATTAAAAGTACATTTTTCCCAGCCCTCACTCATCACTCGGCTCCTCCAGTGTGTTATAACCTGACACCCATACCCAAGCCTCTCTCTTTCCCATGGTTACGGTCGTAGGCTGCCATGGAAGAGCGGTTTTCAGACGAGCAGCTCGTCCGCCTGTCCGTCCGCGAACTGAACCGTCAGCTCCGCGGAGTCACCAGGGAGGAGGTCATGCGTCTGAAGCAGAAACGGCGGACGCTGAAGAACCGCGGCTACGCACAGTCCTGCCGCCACAAGCGCCTGCAGCACCGATGTGCCCTGGAGTCCGAGAAGCAGCTTCTGACGAAGCAGGTGAAGCTGGAGCGCGCACACACACACACACACACACACACACACACACAGAAGATAACGATTACGGGTAAGTATCTTTCACCTAAATATATCTACAATGTATACATCATACAGACATAAACTAGCTCATAATGTTTCATATGTTAGAAGTCAGCAAACACTCAAGTACTTTTAAGCCGATGAATTGAACTACTTAACTGCACAAGTGGAGCTTCTGGATGGAGACGGTGGAAGAGTTCCAGGTGGCTGTATGGCCCAGGGACGGAATGGGACACTTCACAATACACGCTGTGCCATTTCCTGACTGGGCTCCTGTGTCCTGTGTAGGATGACTGCTTCGTGGTTATAGCTTGCACTTTTGTTTAAATTAATTAAATTAATCTCTCCTTTGCCAAAATATAACCCAAAGATCCAGTAGCAGGTTTACTTCAAACAATAACGGCTCCAAAAAAAATTCAATTTTATTTATATAGAGCTTTTAACACGGAGCACGGTCACAAAGCGCTTTACATAGTCCCAGGCCCACAGTCCCCAGAGAGTAAGACAAAGGCGACAGTGGCAACGAAAAACTCCCTCAAGAGGAAGAAACCTTGGGAGGAGCCAGACTCAAAGGGGAAGCCTGTCCTCCTCAGGCTAGCACCGGGCAGGACAAATTAATGAGTCCAAGTAGAACAATATAAAAAAAATGAAACAGAAGAAACATATTTAATAATGCATGACGTGTGCACTGTGATCTCTCCTGTCTCTCAGCTGGAGCAACTGCAATGTGAGCTCTCTCAGGTGCTGAGGGAAAGAGACACCTACAAGACACGTTACGAGAATCTGGTCAATGCAAGGCAGGCCCCGCCCACCCAAGCCAGTCGCTCCCCTGCTGATCCAGACTATTTCCTGTGAAATGGCGGAAACTGAAATCGTGAAAAACGGAAACAAACTGAAGAGGAACCATGAGGGAAAAGGGGCTCATGGAAATCAGGGTGACTGTGAGGTGTGTGAAAGGGGCTCATGGAAATCAGGGTGACTGTGAGGTGTGTGAAAGGGGCTCATGGAAATCAGGGGCACTGTGAGGTGTGTGAAAGGGGCTCATGGAAATCAGGGTGACTGTGGTATTTGTAAAATTAGGCCAAAGCTTCAGAGTGAAACAGTAGAGATGTGTTTAATTTGACTGTGGCATGCATTCACAGACAAGGTGCTGTGACTGTGCCTCAGACTGGTGAAAGCAGGGGGTAAACATCACTGCTTGCTTGGCGTAATCAGGATGCTGTTTGTAATCATGGTAGTATTGTCCTATATCTGAACTGGTCGCTTTTTGAAAAAAGGAAGAAAATGCGGCTTTCAAATCCTTGTAGCTGGACCTTAATGATGAAGTCGGAGAGATTAGATCAGTGTATCAAACCAACCATGCACTCAAGCAAGAGACTTCAGCTTAAAGTTCATGGAGTCAGACTCCATATAATTACGGTGTGGCGGGTAGAATCAGCAGACCTTCTGGGTAGTGGAAACTACCTTGCTCATCCTCCTTGTCTACACAGTTCACTGCAGGCATCACTTGGGCAAACCAATTCAAATTACAGACAGATTCCCTCTCTAATTACATCTACATGCTGGAGATCTAAGCTGAGCTTTGCTGGGAGCTTAGCTTTAGGTTGATTTGGAGTTTAGGTAGCTGCCACTGAGCCAGGGCTGCAGAGGGTGGAGGACACGGTTGGAGGCTGGGGGGGCACATCCTCTTGGGAGAGAGGGTGCCAGCTAAATGCCTGCTTAGCCTCTCCACCTGTTCCACTGCTTCTTGCTGCCATCTTCATTGTCCTTTGTCACATGACTTCTTCACACCTTGTGATTGGACGCTCACGTCCTCTTCATATTCCAATTCCTCCACCGCTGTGGTGTGCTCAGCCGCAGCCAGGCTCTCGTTTCTTCTCTCTATCCCTATGAAAACATCTGGAAATTTCCCTGCTGGCTTGGGAAATGCTGAACAAGACAGAAAAAGAGTTTGCCTGTATGATGCTGCTCACTGTTTTTACCAGGCATGATGGCTCCTCTGTCCTGCTAAAGTGACAAAAAAGACCTGGTCACCCTCTCCTACTTGGTAGCTCTGCTAAGCTCTATATAAAGACCGCTAAATATTTAGGCATTGAAACTCACATAAAAGAATTGGTTTATTTTTTCTTGTATGAATTTATCTTCTTGCATGTGTTTCCTCTGAATTTCTGATATTGAAAGACATGCTGTGTACATTTTATCATTTTGTCATTTTGTCATTTTGTCATCACATCCACTGTGCCAAATGTACTCCTGTGTGTACCGCTTTCCAACCAATAAAATGAGTCATTTTTGACATCTGAAAAGAGGGATTTGTGTTATTCTCTCTCGTTCTCTGGCAAAGGTCATGCGTTTTGTTTGTCGTCTTTTTAAAGTACCAGTTCTAGCTTAACGCAGGAATGCAGCCTTACCCCGGAACAATGACGGGCGCTGCGGCCCCCAGGCCGCCTGGTCAGGAAACAGCCACGTCACGGCCTCCCCATCCTCTTCAGACCTCCCCAGTCTCTGCATCTCTCTGTCGGTCTCACCCTCGTTCGTTTGGTCTCGCTATAGAAACGTGCTCCCGCTCGCATGCCCCCCAGCTTGCTCTCCCTTTCTCTCCACGAGTGCTGTGCCCCCAGCATGACACTGCTCAGGATAATGGGGAGATGAAGCCTGTAATACCTGGCTAACACTCACAGGCCTGGCCTATTGTGAGCTTGCCCATCCATTGTTGCATTTTGACCCACAGCTTGTGCTGGGCTTCGCACGCAGGCACACAATCCTACACACATGCGCAGTACAACTTATACTTGAAGGCCCCCCTCTTCTAACTTTTCCACACACTTCTTACACTCACATAATCTGCCTGTATACATTTGTTGTCTCTGGTGTATTATATGGCACAGGGAAATGAACCAGAATTGAATTGTCATTTCTATGTATTAATATCACGATTTTTTTTCTAAGCATTATCTTTGTGACACCGTACTGGATAAGCAGTTGGAGAATAGATGGATGGACTATTACTGTTATTGCTTGCATTTATGATTATACTTGACATTATTTTAGCAATATAGTTCATTTGTTTGCTTTAGACTCGACAAAATTCCGTCCTGCCGTTAAGTTGACAGATTAGCGCGTTTCTGGGGCCAGACTGCGTATTGTCTGCCCTCTGGCGGCGACGTGGATGTCCTGCAGCTTGGGTGGTGCTGCGGGGTGAAGGACAGAAATCCACCTGCTAATTAAAACCTTATCAGACGTACAGGTAAACGACCCCGCACGTACGGTGTACGGGCCGGAAACCGTCACACGTAAATACTGTCATTTAAATGGCCCGCTGTGATAGTCCTTCATCGGTCTGGGTCTTTCTTCCAGTGAGTCACTAATGCAGACGGGGGGGGGGGGGTGCGAGCCATGCGTGCTGAAACACACACACACGCGCGCGCGCGCGCGCACACACACACACGCGCGCCCACACACACGCGCGCGCGTATTGGCGTACAGAGCATTTCTTATTGAGGCTGAGTGACAGAAGGAGCGCCGGTGGACTGAAGAGTGAAATGCGCTGAATTGTCAGGCTGTGAGAGCAGGTGAGTACGGAGCATCTCAGCATGTCAGCATGTCCAAGGCTGCGGCTCAGGGCAGAGGGGATCTCGGCTATTCTGGTCACACTGCAGCTTTGCAGTCAGCACCCCGTCTGCGGCAGTGCTTGTTGAAAAGAAAAATCAGGAATTTCAGTAGGATTATTCTCCTGTGATGTAAATTGCCTTGTCAAAAGACAGAACTAAGACAGACAGTGTTTTATGAAACAGCAGAGTGTGGGACGTATGGATCAAGTAAAATTCGCATATTTCTGCTCATGTTAAGTGTGTATGTCTTTCTTCAGCATACGCCTTAGACACCTAAATTATAGGGGAATTTTCCATATTCGGCCGCTCCTCCAGACCCCTTCAACTCCAGCATCTAGCCTCCCATGGTGGCAGCAGGCATTCAGCTCTTCCTCTCGTCTTACATGCCATTACTTCCTCCTTTTATAAACTTTAATAAGTTTCTTCATTGTTGCCTTATATCACTGCTCTCCTCTTGTGAAGGTTCGACGTCCTGTTATGTTTGTAATTAGTGGAAAATCTGCCTCTGCATTCCAGCTGTGTAATGATGGTCATAGCTCGTCTTCTTGATAACAGATTGCCTTTGTAAGGCTTTAATTAATAGATTGCCTCTTTTCAAACGCTTTAATTGTCGTGGTCTACCCCCCCCCCCCCCGCCAATTAATGAGTCGCCACATCTCCAGGCACAATGGGGCTTGAATAATCGTCGCGTTAATATTAATGGGGGTAACACAGTAAATGGGAAAGACTCTCCTTTAGATACCATTCAGGGAACAAGGCGGTCCATCCACCAGACACGGAATGCACAACGCACAATATTTTAAAGTCACTCTTTAATTCAAGACCTTTATGTCCAGGGTGTAAAGACATCCACTCTCAGGGCTTTGTGTAAATACATTTCTAAGGGAATCCTCTAAGCCACGCCACCTGCTCTGTTCCCCGGTGTCACAGTATTAACACCTGCTTCCAGCCCTTCATCTTCTCCCTCCTCCGAGCTCAGCTCTGCTACCCCCATCCCACAGCTGCCATATCTGTCCCTTTGTGCTGTGTTTGTCTGTCTCTCTTCCGGCAGCCCAACCAGCATGAATTTCCTCACTTGGAACTGGTGCCAGGCTCAGACTGGTCATGTGCCATGTTGCTTTCTCTGTGGTTGAGTCCAGGACCCTCACAGATGAGGGACATCGTTTCAAAGTGACTCTGCTCTCCTGCCCAGCCACTGTGTACGCATGTTGTTCACAAGTTTTCTGAGGTCCAAGCAGTTCTAGGTTAGCATTAGCCATTTTTAAGTAAAATTTAATTGTCAAAAAATTGATGTTGAGGACTCAAGTCCTGACATCGGGGACGTCTTTTACCTCTCTGCGTAGTTTTAGTGTTTTATCCTTTTCTGATTTCTCACACGTTGCCGCTTTGGCGTGTTCCCCCGTGTCGTGTCGATGAGCGATTCCTCAGATGTTTCCCATAAACCCATTATTAATTCTGTCTCTTAAGGTGACATCATGACTCTCTCAGCTGCACCCCCACTTCGCCGAGGGAGTACCCCACTGCCAATCAAACACCAGCTGAGGCGAGAGGAGGCGGTCTCCGACGACTGTGATTGGGCTCTAGGGGTGGACAGCCCGCCACCCCCTCCAATCACTTTCAGCGTAAGCCAGGACGACTCTGGTGCTCGGCCAGCAGACGGGAGTCAAGCCCGACCACTCCGGATTGTGCTGCTGGGTCAGAATGGGGTCGGCAAGTCCACACTGGCCATGGCCATGGCTGGAGACTTCAATCGCTCTACGTCAGTGGACTCTGATAGCCTAGTCATAGGTAAATCAGTGCTGTCTTTCTCTCTGCTCTACTTGGAGAGCCATCTTGTGAAATTTCATTAGTCTCGTAAAAAAATACAAATGGGGTTCTGTCAACACATGTCACGGTGGACTGTTCTTGGGTCATTATGCAAGGGGCTGTGGTGTTTCCCAGACACAAGGGAGGTGTGATTACTGTGTGCCATTGCTCACTTCTCATTGGCTCCTGTATTACTTCCTGTTGGATTAAACCGACAGTGACGCTGTGACACAGCAAGGTGTCCCGCAGTCTGCCTTAGGATGTGAAACTTGGTTCCTCTCATTCTTACCTATAAACAGACATGATCACTCTGGATGCAGAAGATGTTCACAGAGCACAGCTTAAAGCCTCGCTGTGCTGCGTGTGTGAAGCCTGGTTGTGGTATGTGTGTTTGGACACGATGGTCATCTGTGTCTGCAGTGCTTGTTCATTCAATGACCCTCTGTAGCTTTTCTGTGTTGTATGTCTGCCAGCATCTTTTTGTGGGGTGTGTGGTTTGTGTGTGGACCTCAGTGTGTGACAGTGGGTTTCCCCGTTTCTGTGGAGACCTCATTATGTGTCTGTGGGTGTCCCACGTCTGCGAGGACCTCAGTGTTTCCCTGTGGCACGTCCATTCTCTGTATGGACCTAGTGTGTCTCTATGGCGTGTCTTGTCTCTGTGAGGACTTCTCTGTGTCTCTCTGATGCAGTCCGTCTCAGTGAGGACCTCAGGGTGTCTCTGATATGATCTGTCTCTGTGAGGACCTCAGTGTTTCCGTGTGGTTGTTTTGTAGGCGAGGGCTACGTCCGCACAGTGACTGTGGACGATGAGGAGAGCTGTGTACTCATCATCGACAACTGGAAACAGGTCAGCTTCGTCATGCCTCTGACATCTCGCATTCTGACTCAACAAAACGCAGCAATGAAAACGTTTGGTTGCTCACTTACAATCAAACGTAGTTTTTTTACCAATAGGTATGTATATATTTTAAATGAATATAATTTTAGAATCTATATATTACAATATATTTAGAATCTAATATTATTGAAATAACATTATAATCCATCTCTTATATCTTGTTAGTTTCTGTGTGCCTATGCTAGGAAATAGTGATTTGTCACCAATGCTCTTCATTCTGATATAAATCTGTAATTCATCATTCTAGATTAAATATCTGTGTATTTTTAAAAATGCTTTGGTGCTGAAAATTGGAAAGCATGTTTTCTGAATGAGGGAGGGATCGTGTGTCTTCCTCTGCATTTTTCATGGTGATTTGAGTCGGGGTTAGCGTGTGTCCGTCACGTGTCCATCTCTGCTTTGTTTTAAGGTTAGGCTGAGTCACCTTCTGCCTTTCTTAGGATGTTTTGGGTCAGGGTTAGGGTTTGGATTTGGCTTAGTGTGTGTTTATGGCTGCTTTTCTCGTGATGTTTTTGATTACAGTTAGGGTCAGTGTGTGCCCACCCCCTGCTTTCCTGTGATTTTTTTAGGGTTAACCTGTGTCTATCTCTAATTTTCATCTGGTGTTCTTTCCATGCCAGCATTGCATGTTTCACTCTTGTGGCTACATGCCTGTCCGCTGAGACGATATCAGATTTTCCCTGTTTACCTGCTTGTCTAATCGCTCTAACTCTCATGCAGTTATCTGCCCCATCAAACACCTGCATGCTGGGTTATCTCAAGCCCTCGCTAATAACCAACGATTTGACTGTATTTGTTGAGCAGACTGAATTACAGCTGGTCAGCATTAAATTTCATCCCAGCCTTATGTGTCATCAGAACCAAGATATCCGTTTACACAGAGGGACGTTATTTCAATTATGCTGACATTAATATTAAAAAGACTCATTTTGTTACTACGTCATGCTGGTATGTTAACAAACACAGCAGTTAACGAATCAAATGATCGATTTTATGCTGTTTTATTCTACGAATCCTCGCTAAGAAATTTGCTTTGTTGCGTGGGGCAGTAAAAGTGGGCAGTTACCACGGGATGCCGGAAAGTGCCTCGGAACGTCACCTTGAACAACTCAGACTGCCCTCGGTGCTCAGGGGCCTCTTGTCACCTCCCAGAATTGGACTTTGGCACCTGCCCATTTCCTTGTATCATTCACGGGCAAAGAAAATGGTGGCGAGCTGGAGCACAAGGCAAACTGAAGTCCCGGTCTGCTTCTCCCATCACCACTTGGGCAGGGATCTGGCCGTCTGGATCCGATGTCTTTGGTGTCCGCACGGAAGCCCTGACAACAGACGAGCAAAAGCACCTGGATTAAAAACTCCTTTATAATTCAATCAACATGAGATGGGCTTATGTTTATTTTTAGGTCACCCCGAATCGCTCTACGGCTGGCTGGAACTCAGTCACATCATAATGTGCCCTACTTAGGCTCAGGATTATTCTGGAAGTTTGGGGTTTGCTAACCTTCATGGGGCTGAAAGGCCTGGAATCTGATAAGTCTGTCTGAAGCAGAACATGTACCAACCACGCACTGCGGCAGTATGAGTCTCTGGTGCCAATGGGCCAGCTTCCCATGCTTCTCTGTTACCGTGGGACACTCATGTGGTCTTGACCGTTGCCCCTCCTGGGAGACCTCTGGTTGTGTTTCCATGCCAAATTAGCCACCTTCATCTCCTTCCAAAGAAGTTAACAGAGAGTTTTTTAACCTGGGAGGAGTCAGGCAACATTACTGTACATTAAATTTTGATAATATGCCAGGAAGTCTGTGTTTTTACCCCATGTGAACATCCCGCTCTTTGGCCTTATTTTTACCCCATGGTGTTTTTTTTTGGATTTTTTTTTATTACTTTTTTGATAACTTCTTCTTGCTATAATTGAAAAAATAAACTAAATAGGAAATCTTCACTTCCTTTCCACATTTAAACAGATGCAAACTATCTGTCCCTTAAGGCCATCTGGCACAATGGCACTATTTCTTGTGTGTTTGACAGCAAGGCACGCATTAGCTAACAGATGGACATGCAGAACTCAGACAGCGTGTGTGTGTGTGTGTGTGTGTGTGTGTGTGTGTGTGTGTGTGAGCACACAGATGGTCTGCTGGAAGGGCCACGGCCCGTTCCACCATCCAGGGTAGTGCTGCTTCACTCGTTGGGGTTTCTTGCTGTCGCTCCCCTGTCACACTGTTCCAGTTATTCCCCTTCCTGTGTGAGAGGACCTGCTGTGCCTGCAGGCCTTCTCGCCCCTCCGGAGGCAGCCGGCTGTCTGGGCTGTGTGCTGTCTCTTCCACCCCACTACCACTCGGACTTCCCCTCCCTGCATTTCTCCAGGGAACCGGGATTTTCTGAGGGTCTAAGCCTCTCGTTGGGGGGAGTAAACCTGAGATGTGAAACTGTTTGTGGGTGTTGGCCGGGTGAGGCTTCGGCGTGGAGCCCCCCGGGGTCCTGATGGTGACTCAGGGGGAGGAGCTTGGGTTGCCTCACATTCATCAAGGTCTGTTCTGCCCAGTTCTTCTTGGGAAGCAAAATCAGTTATTCAGTAACATTTCCTGTATTTCTCTATGCGACTCAGTCTCTCAGAATCCCTTCAAATCAAAATGAAGTTGACTGGAATTACAGTTGAAAAGCGATATCAGGAATGCATCTGCCGATCTCAGTGCTTCCAAAACAACCGTGATCTCAACCCTGACTTGGGTCTGCTTTACAGGACCTCTCCACCCTGAAGTGTGAGGTGTTCCTCCTGGTGTTTTCAGTGACCGACAGGCGCAGTTTTCATCGTGCCGCCCAGCTTCGCCTGATCTTGAGGGAAACCCAGCCTCAAACTCCCATCATCCTCGTAGGCAACAAGAGTGACCTCGTCAGGTCACGGGAGGTCAGCACCGAAGGTGTGCATCTCTATTTCTCTGTCTTTTGTTTAGTCATCCCTTCATCACTCTTTCCCATCTCTGTAGCCTCTGCCATCCTCATTCGTTATTTTTTATTTCTGTAGCAACTCCATCTACACTCTCATTTCAGTATTTTTCCCCTGCTGACTCGCGCTCTCTCTCCGGACCCCCCATCGTGCACACCTGTCTTCACCACACCCCAGCTGTCGCTTCCTCCCCCTCTTTGTCGCAGCCCCTCCCTGTGGACTGTGTGTCTGCCTGATAGGTTGACATCCAGGGAAAGAGGTAGACAGGGGCTCCGGCCTCCCCGTGGGCCAACCGGGCGGTTCTGGGGGACCTGGGTGAGGTCTGTAAGAGAGACGTCCCCCAGCCGAACCTAAATGGGCCGAGTGATTGGGAAACAGTTCCAAGTAGCAGAAGGCGGGGAGGAGGAGGGGGAGAGCAGGGACCTACTTCACAGAAGTCACTGCAGTCAATGTGTGAATCTCTTTTTCCTTTCACTTTTTTAAGTCCCCATTTTGGATTGAGGCAGAAAGCTGAACCAGAAGACAGCTTGGCATGGAGGTGATAATTATATTTAGCAGCCTACACACACCATTCCGTGGCTACAGGGAGCACATTCAGAGAGAGCAGTGCTGAGCAGAGATGAGTGAGTTATTTAAAAACCAAACCTTGTGCAGAACTGTAAGACTCCCGCTCATTCACTTCCCATCACAGACTGATAATTAATCTCCTTGTGGCAGTTGGTGCGACAGCAAACACTGAGAAAGGGTTGTTACCTGCACCCAGACACACAGGCGTTCAAGAGCTTAAAAGTCTTTGAGCAAAAAGAACTGAACACCCTGAGCCCAGCTGGTCTTTATGTCCAATCCCATACATTAGCTAAATTCAGCCAGCTGGGAGTCATTCATTGAGTCTTGAATCGGACTGGGCTCTTTGACAGCTTAGCTGTTTAATGAAGAATGAGCACCAGGCTTTGCAGATGTCACTTTGGCTCCTCTTCATTTTTAACCTGTTTGATGGTGGATTTTATGCAGGATTTTGTCTTCCAATTAATGTAGCTTCTGCAATAGCTGTAACACAAGGGGACTAAATTTATCTTTTTCTAATTAATTGTTTTATCTTTCTTCAGAGTATAACCATTTAATATCACGCTATGTTTTGGAACAAAGGAAATGATTTGCATTTAGAAGCCATGCATTTCACGTTCATTTTGGGCCATGTTAGATGCATGTTAAAAATTGCAATTTGCACATTGATGCCATCGTATCATACGTAGGCCACAGGAGAGCATGAGCCTGCTAAAATGGGGCCCTCTGATTGGCTCAGGAGAGCGAGCTGCAGGAAAAATGGGGCCCGCTGATTGGCTCAGGAGAGCGGGTTTCAGGTAAAATAGGGCTCCCTGGTTGGCTCAAGAGAGTGAACACCAGCTAAGATGAGACCCTCCGGTTGGCTCAGATCCAGACTCTTCCACCCTATAGCTGTTACAAAGGGTGTGACACAGCAGCATGAAAACAACAGCACTGGGATCAAAACAGATACTTTAAAATGAAAGATTATGCAAGTGGTAAGGAACAGAAAGTATCAACTTGCAGGATAAAAATAATGAGAATAATAAAATAACGTTGACTATCTGAGGTAGTGGAAGTTAACAAGTGCACTGTGTGTTATTATAATTTCTTTCTTTGTGTTTTTAGTGGTCAGTTAGAGTCCCCTGTGCTGTCTTACATGGTCTCTCAACCCCTCATTCTTCCGTTGAACTTTACTTTTTCATATCACATCATTTGTGGGAATCAGTGTGTGAAGAACATGATCCCTGCCTTCTTCTAACAGAGGCCAGCGCCATGATCTTTGAGGGCCAGTATCTGGAGCTGTCTGCCTCCCTGGATCACCGCACATCAGAGCTGCTGGAGGGCGCTGTGAGGGCCGCCCGGGGCCAGTGGCCGGGCCTGGGGGCTGTTGACGGCAGCCCCGGGGGCAGCCGCAGGGAGAGCCTCACCAGCAAGGCCAAGCGCTTCCTCTCCAGCCTGGTGCCCCGGTACCCTCGCGAGAGGGATCGCGAGCGGGACCGGGGGGGGCGCGTGTCCCGGCAGAAGTCACGCTCATGCCATGACATCAGTGCGCTGTGACACATGGGGCATGGAGGGTGGGGTGGGGGGGTCGAGGGAAGGACAGTAGGAAGAAAGGTGATGGATGGTGGCTGACAGAAAAGGACATGGGGGAGAGGACAGCTGAGAGGCAGAGAGGACTAGCATTGGCTGAGGCATAGGACAGAGGGGGCGGAGTCAGGTGCAGGAAGAGGGGGCGGAAAAGTTAATTTAGTAATAGAGATACCTGTCGAGTTCCCCCAAAAGACATCCTGTTCCTAAAAGCGTTAGTAGAAACCCTCAAATAGCTTGTAGAAGCATCACTGCAGAGGGACTGTAGCCCCAGTAGACTCAGGTTCCCTATCACCAAGGAGCATTTGCCTTCAGAGCGTTCATATGCAGACCTCAGACCAGCATCTCCATACTGAAGATCACAAATGAATTAGGTAGCCTGGAGCAACACTGCAGCGGCCGTCATGAGGGTCGGGGTCGAGCAGAACAGCGGCGCCTTCACCATGACTCATGCCATTCACTGTCGCTCGCCACACTGCGCAATCTCACTTAAGAGGTAATAAATGCCTTTCATTTGAAATATTTACAGATGCTTTCTCAACCTTTATTTACGTGTGATGGTCACTTGGGGGGTGGGGTTTGTGTAAAACTATAATTCCGTGAGAGGAAGTGAGATCACGTCTGGTCTAAATATACAGAGTTCTGCAGGGGATTCTTTTCCTTTATTTGGTTAATGCCTTTTTTGGTCAAAAAGGTTATTTGTTTGACTTGTTACACAATCGGGAAGATAAACGCATCGGCGGAGTCCACTGTCAGATAAATTAACTGCAGATGGCAAAAAAAAACCCTAAACATCAGAAAGACTCTTTCATGAGCGTACTATGAAATACCGTATTTGGCAGGAAACCTGTGATGTGACTGAGAATTCTGACCAGCAAAATTTTGCATGCGGTTTTTTTTTTGTTGATCGTAGGAGAACACGGTGATTAAATCAGCCACTGCAGCATCACTGACAATATGAGCTAATACTACGCAGCTCTACTGAACAGACAAGCACTCACAGACGGCCTGCACCGCTAGACCTGCTTATGTTCTAGCATTGAGCTTTCAGCTGAGAGATCCCTGGTTCTGCTGGAGCTCCTCCGCCAGTTTGACATGCAAGAGTGCATTAATGCAGAGCTGCTCAGTGATGTACTGGTATTATGCAGCAGGAGTACCATGCCCTGTGCCATTGGCTTCTGTAGAGGCACCGGATGACTACAATTCAATATCGATAAGCAGTTATGCAGAATGGATAGATGGAAAATACCCAGGAGTAAAATTTGCCCACATCGCTGTAAAGTTCATAACACTAACCTTCCAGCAGAAAAGGTCTCAGTGTGATGCTTGGTGTGTGTGTTTCTGCATCAGCTGCAAAATTATATCGATTGTGTCATAGTGATCAGCATAAGTATATTTTGAAAATACACGATTTAGACAAATACAGCATGTGGGTAACAAAAAAAAAATCTTGCAGTGATGCTTTAGAAAGAAAGGTGAATTTAAATCTGGAGTAAACTGGGGCAAAATCCACACAGCAGAGTACGTGAGCCTCGGGGAATTAAACGGCTGTAGGATATAAGAATGGTGTGCCAAGTGATAGTTGCTTGGTGACTGTTGTCAAGGAGACCGAGTCTTGGAGAGTTGTGACATCAAAATTTTCTTATATGGTATTTTTTTTTTTTTGTCAAAAAAGAGAACAAGAGTACAGAATGAGGAGGGGGAAGGGAAGTTTGATAGGTGAGATACTGAATGTAGAAGAAGGACGTAGTTTGAAGAAGCAGGACTAAAATGTTTGCATTTCCCATTATTCACATCTTCTAGATTCACTGAATCAGTGGCGCTGAAGCCCCCGTAGCCTCCAAAAGCCTGGCTTTTGGTAATCAGCACGTCCCCCCCATCGGGCCTCTGTTCGCAGAGAGCCGCTCAGACGGCACGGCCACTTTAACAAACGCGGGAGCTTCTAGCACAGGTGAGAGAGGTGGTGCATTGGTGACAGCAGCATACGATATGGTGACTCATCGTGCTGGCGTCCCGGTGAAACGGTGAAGGGGGACTGTGTGTGAAAAATAAATTGAAAATACCCCGTCATTATGGCCCAGCTTTCATGCCTGTTCTCCAGTAGCTACAGTCTGTATTTAAACGATGCCCCTCCACACCCTTTTTTTGTTTTGCATTTTAAATGTTTTCTATGTTTTTTAATTGCTGGTAGTTAACTTTCTCATCACAGTTGTGTTACCGCGGGTCATCAGCTGTTCTGGCTGTGCTGTAAATAAGAGATCGTTAATTACTGAATGACTCATTAAAACGTTTAAACGTTCAGCTTGTGCTGAAGAGAGTTATATGAAAATCAAGGACTGGGGCCACATGAGTCGACCCCAGAAGGCATGTGATATAATACAGGGTTAATCCGAGGGGACACTTAGTCACCCCCAGAAAACGTGCTGTAATGTGGGGTTAATCCCTCAGGTCTCCTGGAGCCAAGCCTAGAATGCATCATAAGTGTATTTCATTAAAGAGAAATCAGAGTAGAGTGGCCAGACTCAATAGAGCTAACAGGAAAGTCACAAATACTCACTGCAAGATTCATGCGTAGAAAGGCTTCTCTAAACGCACGACTTGGTAACCCCAGAAGGATAGGGTGAGTGTGCAGAGCACTCGCTAGGTGAACCTGAGTAGGCCTCCATTTTAACACAGCATGGGTTACCGTACCTGAGCTTATTCAGGGCAGCATGCTAACAAGGAAGGATCTCTTTCCTTGCCACTGTCACCTTTGGCTTACTCTCTGGGGACTGTGGGCCCGGGACTACGTAAAGCACTTTGTGATGATGCTCTTTGTTAAAAGCACTATATAAATAAAACTGAATTGAGCTGAAATTCAAATCTGAATTCAGAGAAAACCAAAAATAACATCTCTGCAATAAACTTATAATGGGTCAAATTAGCACTGGGTATCAGATGACATCCCATGAGTTCATATATGCTGTCACCTAGTGGTTAGCGTGCGTCATTGCACCGTAGTGTAAAAGAGTAACGATGAGGAGCAAAAACAAAAGTAAGTGACAGCTTTAGGAGTCAGGAATCAAGAGTAACACCTTAACACCGTAGAAGTTTGTCTGTGTAACTGAAAGTACTTTGAGGTTTCCAGGAAAAGGACTTCTACTGAATGACTGGAACTTAAATTAACCCCAACCACAATGGTTTTGTCATATTTTAATGGAAATCTTGCTGTTAAAAAAAAGTTTCCCCTCAAACAAGTTTCCTTAAACCAGTTATTAACGTGACATTCGGGGTCACAGTACGCTTCCTATTTCAGCATCAAGTAATAAATGCACGGCATTCAGTAATACGACAAATCAAAGGCTTTCAAAATATCCCATGAACCCGAGAGCTTTGCAGTCTGTGATAACAGCTAGAAAGACAGCGGGAGCTCAGCGTGCCATCTCCATGTACATTTTTCAGGTGGAGGGGTCCCTAAACACCCCATCCTTAACACAATTCCTCATACAGATCCATATATTTGCCTTCTTGGATGGCAGAATAGCTGCCATCTAAACTTTGATTCTCACTCTCGAGAACAGTTACATTTGTATAAAGGGCTAAACACAACTGTCTATCAAAACCAAAAAAAATTACATTTACAAAGCAGAACACATCATCCTTCGAGCATAAATCGCAGACCCGTGTTGCCCGATTCACTTCTTCTCGCCATGGGTTCGCTTGTGTGATGTCAGCTGGTCTTTCCTACAGAAGCTCCTCCCACATTCCAAGCAGCAGTACGGTCTCTCGCCGGTGTGGATTTTCTCGTGTCTCCTCAGGTGCATCTGCTGGCTAAATAGTTTGCCGCACTGGGAGCACGCGTACGGTCGCTCACCTGTGTGATTCATCTGATGAGTTAATAGGCTGCTTGAGGAAAAGAAGCTCTCCCCGCAGGAAGAGCAGAGGTACGGTCTCTCACCAGTGTGAGTTCGCTCATGTTGTTTAAGGTACGCCAAGGAACTGAAGCTCTTAGCACAGTGTGAACAGGTGAACATTCTCTTTGCCGTGTGATTTTGCTGATGCACGCGAAGGCTACTAGCCGTACTGAGACACTTTCCACAGTGAGAGCATTTGTATAACTTATCCCCTGAATGAATCTGTTGGTGTATTTTAAAAGTGTCACTTCTGCTAAAGCTCTTCCCACACTGGGAACAGCAGTATGGTCCGCCTGCTGAATGAATACGCTGATGTGATTTCAAAGTGCCTGAAGTACCGAAACTCTGCCCACACTGCAAGCAGTTATATGGTCGCTCCTTGGTATGTGTTCTCTGATGCACTTTGAGGCCACCTTCCCTACCGAAACGCTTCCCACACTGTGAACAGCTGAACGGTTTTTCTCCAGTGTGGACTACCCGGTGAACCTTTAGCGTCGCTGCATGGCGGAAGCTCTTGCCACACTGAGGACATTTATACGACTTCTCCCCGGTGTGAATTCTCAGGTGTTTTATCAAGTCCCCAGAGGAACCAAACCCTTTTTTGCACTCAGTGCAGCAGTAAGGTTTTTCTCCCGTGTGGGTTCGCTGGTGGATCTTCAGACTATTGCGCTGACTGAAACTCTTGTCACACTGGGGACATTTGTGTCGCCTTTCTCCCGTGTGAGTGAGCTGATGCGACCGAAGGTGTGCAATTCGACCAAACGTCTTCTTACATTCAGAGCACTCATAAGGTCTCTCTCCTGTATGAATTCTTTCATGCAGCCTAAGCTCATTTTTTCTGAGAAACCTCTTGGAACAGTAAGAACAAGGGTACGGTCTCTCTCCAGAATGATTCATCAGGTGTACTTCAAGATCCCTCTCTCTGCTGAAGGCCTTCTCACACTGGGTACATCGATGGGGTCTTTCTCCTGTGTGAACAACCCAATGTAATTTTAGGGAAGCCGAGGTAACAAAACTTTTCCCACAACGAGAGCAGACGTAGGGCTTAAATCCTGCATGTCGCTCCTTGTGTAATTTAAGGGAACTTCTTCTGCTGAAATTCTTCCCACACACGGAACAGTGGTGCGGTTTCTCCCCAGTGTGACTTCGGTTGTGTAGCTCCAAGCCACTCTTTCGGACAAATTTCTTCCCACAATGAGAGCAGTGCCACAGTCTTTCTCCTGAATGAAGGCGCTGGTGTAGAGAAAGCTCATGTTTCCCAGAGTAGGCCTTGCCACACACTGTACAGCAATATGGTTTCTTTAGCGTGTGAGTTTTCTCGTGTGCTTTCAGCTCACTTTGTCTTTTGAAGCTCTTTCCGCACCGAGAGCACAAAAACATACCTAACACAGTGCCAGCAGGTGGAGGCAGATTAGGAGAACGAGTGTGCGTGAGAGTTATTGGCAAGGTTTTCTGCTCCCCAACAATAAGATTTTCAGTAATGGACAGCGTTTGTGTGAGGGGCAAATCATTTTTCGCAACAGGTGTGGATTCAGCCACTTTCTGACTCCACACCGAATCAGGTTGTGCTGTGCGGGCTATCTCTCCAACCCTACAGCACCTAGAATATATAGATGAAGACAGAAGGAGGAGTCAGTTACAAGTTTTCAGATGGAGTCATGCAGTTTCCATCGTGAGTCATCAAAAAGAGAAACAAGCATACACACCTTCGCCGTGTGTTCTTGACAGCCTGCAATGAAGAGAAGTGGACAGTGTAGGACCAAGACAAGGGGATACACATGCAAGGCACAGGTTAACAGAATAATCGTGGTATCAGAATCACACAGAAACCCGAAAATGTCACTATTCATTACGCATATCATTTCTGCGTTGACATCTGTAAAATGGCGTCAAGCAGCAGTCCTCACCCGACAGGCTGAAATTTCTTCCAACTTGACTTCCTGTTTCATTTCTCCATTCGTATGAAGAGGTGGGAATATCTCTTCCTCTATTTCTTCAGCCTTGACGTGTCGAAGATTTTGCTTCCTTTGTGAACTCCGCGTGACCTTCTCCATGTCTCCACTCTGTGAGGACGACGAGGAGCCAAACTCCACCTTGCTCGTTCCGAAAGCGGCCTGGATCGGAGTGGGACGTCTCGGTTTCTCCAATAAGCTACACTATCAGAAGAGTACCAGATAAGTGCACACGTAATGTAGAAGTAAAGAGTGTCACAGATTTCAGACTGCCTAAGTGATGATCACACCAACCTTGTGCTCTAGGTCTCCATTTGCTTTGCCATTCCTGTTCTGCTTGTCTGGCTTCTTCCAGCTCAGACTGGAGCTGAGATCCTCCAGGCCACTCAAGCGCACGGAGCTCCGTGTCTTCCTACCACACGAAGGACACTCAATAGACCTGCAGTCCTCCCAGTGGCTCTGCAGGCAGGCTCTGCAGAAGCCGTGGCCACAGCTCATGACTACAGGCTTATTCACAGCTTCACAGCACACAAGACAGAGCAGAGCATGCGGCGAGGGAGACGAGCTGGTCGCCATTCCGAAAAGGCGGCGGCATTCAGGCGCTGCCCACGATTTCCTACACGAGAAACGCCTGCCTTTAGCGGCGCCACCTTTCCCTTCCAGCCGTTAAACTGGCGCCTCTGCGCGCCATAAGTGCTCACAGGGCGCACTTTTCACTTCGAAGGGCTGTCGGGAGTCATAACTTCCCCCAGAGAAACGCCGACGTAAGTTGCGTGCAACTCGTGCACGGAGGAACGTGGCCAAACGCCACCAGACAGAGGAAACAAATCTACTTCCGGTCCCCGATTCAAAATAAGAGCGTACCTTCGGCGACGTAAGTAACTCGGTTCTGAACGTCGTTAATTTCACACGCAAGAAAATTTGTGGTGTACCAAAATTAATAAAACTCTGGCTCACGTGCTTGGTAGTAAAGCACTGAAATTTTATCTGGCACCCGTTCCATGCTACAAACAGTAATATTACTGGAAATGCGGTTTCCCATTCCCCCTTGGCAAAATACACCTTCGGTTACCCTCAAAACACTTTTATTTTGAAATTAAACAAACAAAATCAGTTTTCCTACCGGCACATCCGCGGCGTTACAGCGTGTTTTGTCTTTCGGAAAAGCACGAGCTGCGCCCCGCCTCTCGAACGCGATTGGACGCGCCACTGGCTGCGCGAAATCTCGCGAGACCTCGGGGGGCTAGGAAACTGCGCGCCGTGGATGCCATCTTGGCTCTCACTCTGAGGACTCCCGTTCCGGAGGATGGTGTGGAGTGGAGCGACAGAGTTTCACCGGGGTTACTCGTTCCGGTCTCCTGGTTCTCTGTGAATGATGGCGTCTGCTAGTACCGGGAGCCGCGTCTCCTGCGGGAGAGACTTAAACTGCGTGCCTGAAGTGGCGGATACGCTTGCGGCGGTGGCTAAGCTCGGGTGATGATCTGGACTGTCGCCTTCGCACGTTTCGGTGTAGATGGGGGTGTAGGGGCCCCGTCATGATAGCTCGCCTCACACGTGGAGGTGGGGGTGTAGGAGCCCCGTCATGATAGCTCGCGCTACACGTGGTTGGGGGTGTAGAT
The DNA here is from genome assembly GCA_009936485.2 of Gymnarchus niloticus. NCBI lineage: Eukaryota > Metazoa > Chordata > Actinopteri > Osteoglossiformes > Gymnarchidae > Gymnarchus > Gymnarchus niloticus. The sequence continues at coordinate 957,449 of JAACJT020000064.1, read as the reverse complement.
GGGGGTGTAGGAGCCCCGTCATGATAGCTCGCCTCACACGTGGAGGTGGGGGTGTAGGTGGGGGTGTAGGAGCCCCGTCATGATAGCTCGCGCTACACGTGGTTGGGGGTGTAGATGGGGGTGTAGGAGCCC
>JAACJT020000064.1:945433-956706 GCA_009936485.2 Gymnarchus niloticus | reverse complement strand
CCGTCATGATAGCTCGCCTCACACGTGGAGGTGGGGGTGTAGATGGGGGTGTAGGGGCCCCGTCATGATAGCTCGCCTCACACGTGGACGTGAGGGTGTAGATGGGGGTCTAGGAGCCCCGTCATGATAGCTCGCCTCACACGTGGAGGTAGGGGTGTAGGAGCCCCGTCATGATAGCTCACTTCACACGTGGAGGTGGGGGTGTAGATGGGGGTGTAGGAGCCCCGTCATGATAGCTCGCGTTACACGTGGAGGTGGGGGTGTAGGAGCCCCGTCATGATAGCTCGCCTCACACGTGGAGGTAGGGGTGTAGATGGGGGTCTAGGGGCCCCGTCATGATAGCTCGCCTCACACGTGGCTCTGGATCAGGAGATCAGCGGCCACGACTTGCTTCTGCTTTTTTGCTGCTCATTTAGTGTTCTGTACCGGGAAGCTGCTGGGTCCTCCACATCTGAGGGAGCATTTAATTCACTGATTTTACTTAAATACACACACACACACTTTAAAAGTGGGGATTCATGGGCAATAACACTCATTCCTGTGGTGACTGTAACAAACACAGCATGTGATGCCGGATTTAGAACATACTTATAAATTCGTCAGCACCACTGGCCTACGATTGTTCTCTCTTTTCATGAGAGTTCGGTTCTAATGTACATTTGTGTAGCTGTACACATTGCAGTCTCTCGATGATCTGAATGTGCAGATCAAAATGTGCCAGTAGACGAACGACCTCAGACGAGTCGTGCGAAAGTGCGGCTGTATGTGTGAGCAGATGTCCGTCTTTATCCAGCGTGACAGCTCTCTTACTCTGCTGTGTAGCTGTTGTTACTTCACATCTCTAACTTCTCTTCCAGATTCGACTTCCTCTGCATGCCCTTGTTTCATCCACGCTTCAGGAGGGAGTTCGAGCTGGACCCTGCTCGGTCTCGACGTGGAGCTCAGACACGCTCCGATCTCCTGCTCTGTGGGAGAGGTGAGGCCTGCGGACCACCAGAGCGAAGAACTCAAAGGAGACGCTTCCCCTAAGGCTGTTTTGCTGTTTCTGTGCGGCTGCTTGACGTGTCAGATCGAGTCTCTTGATGGCATTGTTGTGCCGACCATGCTGCCCTCTGCTCTTAACTTGGTCTGTGTAGTTGGTTATTCGCTTTCAGATGTAAACTTTAAGGCTCACTTTGCACGCTGGCTGTGATGAGGCTGGTCTTAGTGCCGTCCTTTGTCGTTCCTCAGATTGGAATACTCTGATAGTGGGTAAGCTGTCACCTTGGATCGACACAGACTCTGAGTTGGAGATGGAGAGAAGGAACTCTGAGGCAGTGAGTATGGTGCTCCCTCCATGCGTGGTTTCCGCTGCTCCTCTCTACATGTTGGACGTGGGTGTAAGACCTGCTTTTGTCTCATTCTAAGGCTCTAGTTCAAGAGCTGAATTTCTCTGCGTACCTCGGCCTGCCAGCCTTCATGATCTCACTGAAGGGCCCTCATTGTGCCAATCTTGCACGTGTTCTGCTCAATCATATCAACACAGGCCACCATTCCTGTATGGTAATGTACCAGTTAGTCACTTTCATACCGGCTATGTGCGAATATCCACCTCTCACATTTTCACAGGCCGTCACTAATGTGTTCGTCCATTTATGCTAAATTTGGTCTTCTGCTTAAAGTTCTGGATTCGTGTTCCTCTGATGGCGCCTGAAGACGTGCGTGATGATGTCATCGAAAATGAACCAATAGTTCACTGCAGCGACGGCAGCGATGATGAGAAGACCTGGGCATGGTGAGTGTTGACGCTCTGAACGCGTCCACGTTCCGCTCAACGGAAGTGCTCCCTGTGGAGGGGATGCCCTTGTGTGAGTGTAGTGTTGTGGGTAAGGAGACCACTTCATGACCAGACGCTTTGTGGGTCGTTAGTGTTCACCTTTCGAGGCAATTTCCTCTGAGATACCACTGATATAGAATGTGGTGTAGGCTCTTATCTCTGGGCTGAAATCGTCAGCTGGGAGACGGTAGTTTTATGCCTATCTTCTGCTGTCTACCTGTGTGGCTCCCCCCTTTTCACAGGTATTGCTTGCCCAGATTTCTTTTCCTAACTCTGCCTGCCTGTCCATTTGATCAGTGTGCCTCTCTGCTTCCCAGGTGGCATTCCTTCAGGTCACTCTGCGACTACAACAAGAGGGTGTGCCTGGGTAAGGCTGATGTCGTGAGGGAGGTTTATGGGGGCCAGCTGCTCTAAGGGAGCACGCAGATGACCACGAGAATCGTTCCAGGTCCTTGAGGTGCTCTGAATTGTACAGAGAAACTTTGCTGGTTGTATGTGGTATACGTACTCAGACTGAAGTCACTTTCCATGAATGTCAAAAGTGGGAGCGAAGCTTGTCTCACTTAGAGCAAGCCCATCTGCCTTAACCCAAGCGCTTTGTGTCTTCTGTGACAGCCATAGAGATTGGGGCAGACATGCCCTCTGACGCAGTGATCGACAAATGGCTTGGTGAGCCAATCAAAGCAGCTGTTCTGCCCACTAGCATCTTCCTGACAAATAAGAAGGGTTTTCCTGTCCTGTCAAAGGCCCATCAGCGAATAATATTCCGTCTTTTCAAGGTACACTACCGTGAAACTTGGTTGGTTTGTGAAAAGTTGCCTTGAATGCTGGCATTAATCCTGCCTTCCATTTTGCTCCCAGCTTGAGGCCCAGTTCATATTCACAGGGACCAGTCGTCACAGTGAGAAGGATTTCCGCTGCTATCTGCAGTACCTGGAGTACCTGAACCAGAATCGCCCAGCTCCCAATTCCTACGAGCTCTTTGCTAAGGGCTATGAAGACTATCTTCAGTCTCCACTGCAGGTGAGACGCGATGCTTTGTTTTACTGAGGCCAGCTCCGCTACTCTGCGGCTTGCTGTTAGGGTTTCACACAGCTCTTTGTCCTCCGTGTCAGCCCCTCATGGACAACTTGGAGTCCCAGACGTACGAGGTCTTTGAGAAGGATCCCATTAAATATTCCCAGTACCAGCAGGTAGCACGACTTCCCGTCACAGTGCAGACTCTGTTTTTGTAGCCAGTGTCTTTGTTGGCCGCTTGCAGCAGCCAAGAGGTTTGACCTGCCGTGTTTGCTCTCCAGGCTGTGTACAAGTGCCTGCTAGACAGAGTCCCAGAGCAGGAGAAGGACACCAACGTGCAGTGAGTAGACCGTCTGTGTACGCTGCCATGCTGCTCCTGCTGTAACCGGCGTGCCCTTCGTGCTCCTGTTCGCCACCCGCCTATGTTCTAGCCAGCACCCTGTGGGTGTTAACACCCAACTTCTCAAAGGACATTGTTTTTGTGGCATGATGTCATTTAGCCGGTCATACGCCTGTCAAGCGTTTCGGTGAAGCTCGTCTCCGCCTCTCCATCAGGGTGCTCATGGTGCTGGGGGCAGGGCGTGGCCCCCTGGTGAACGCCTCCATCCGTGCCGCAAAGCAGGCTGATCGCAAGCTCCGGGTGTATGCTGTGGAGAAGAACCCCAATGCCGTTATCACGTGAGGACGCCGTGTGGGGGCCCCCTTGTGAAAGCCGGCTGCCGGTTCTCCCTACTCAGCATTTCTGGACATCGTTAGCCGTTTGATCTGTCTCTCTCCTCAGGCTGGAGAACTGGAAGTTTGAAGAGTGGGGCGATCAGGTGACGGTGGTATCGAGTGACATGCGGCAGTGGGCGGCCCCCGAGAAGGCAGACATCATTGTCAGCGAGCTTCTGGGGTCCTTTGGAGACAATGAGCTGTCCCCTGAGTGCCTGGATGGTGCACAGCATTTTCTGAAGGGTGCGAGGCAAACTCATGGAGCTGGAAGTCTGACTGGTTTTATTTTTATATGTGTTTGAAAATATGACTAATTATTAATGAGCATATTTCATTACCTTTGAAGGACTGTCATCCCTTCCAGGGTGGCCCCTGTATGACTATCCATAAGTGGTTGGGTGAGGGCTCCAAGCAAAAATGTGAGAGAGATATTTCTTTTTCCAATAGGACTTCCTCTCTCATAGCATTTTTTTTACCCATTTATTTGGAAGAGTTCAGTTTCTCGCTATGGTGCTTTCCAGGCTGGGGTTGTGTTCTGCTCGCTGGCTGCTGGGTTTGTGTCGCCCTGTCCCATCACTGGTCCTGATGATTGCAGCATTGTGAGCTCAGTGTGTGAATGATGACTTTGGCAACAGGGTGAGCGTAACCCTTAGCCTTGCCCTCTTCCAGACGACGGGGTAAGCATCCCCTGCTCCTACACCTCCTTCCTGGCCCCCCTGTCCTCCTCCAAGCTGTACAATGAGGTGCGGGGCTGCCGTGAACGTGACAAGGACCCCGAGTGCCACTTTGAAACCCCCTATGTGGTGCGGCTCCACAACTTCCACCAGTTGGCCGACCCCAAGCCCTGCTTCACCTTCACCCACCCCAGCAGAGGTGGGCTCCATAACTGCCACCTGCCCCGTTTGTGAAAGTGATTAAGCAATGAGGCGCCTTTTTTTTTTTTTAATTTAACCTGCAGTTTGTGGGATTGTTGTGGCTTTTGTCATTTTCTGCTGTTGGTGATAGCCTCGCCCCTGCCTTACCATTCCCCAGTCACATGGTACAGTTCTGCCTGGATGAGGACCTGTCTAAAATGGCTAGAGCATAACGCTTCTGTCTTGCACAGACATGAACAATAACCGGTACCAGTGCCTGCAGTTCTCCATGACCTGTAACTCGGTGCTGCATGGCTTTGCCGGATACTTTGAGACCACACTCTACAAAGATGTGACTCTCAGTAAGTCCCTGCCTGCCTGTTCCCTATCTGTTCATTTTTTTGTGAGCTGGTCCAGTTGCCGGTTGATATTTAAAACATTGCCTGTAGCATTTTAGGCTGGGACTGCTGGGCCGTACACGATGACCCAGCCGCTGGTTCATGTGAATTGATAACCCTGAATTTACTGTAACGGCTAATCCTTTACCGGCTTATCCTGGTTCTGGTTAATGGTCTTCACCAAGAGAACGTTTTTTTTAATAATTCATATTGAGCAGCAAATCTCCAGTTCTGCAGGAGTCTGAATTTGGGGAAAGTGGCTCATTACATTTAAATTTTCAGTTTTAAACTGGGATTTTCACCTTGGCGTTTTGCATTCATCTGTTGAGATGTGAGGCACTAACACCCAACTGCGTGTTACCAGGTATCAAACCAGAGACTCACTCTTCTGGCATGTTCTCCTGGTTCCCCATTTTGTTCCCACTCAAAGTAAGTTTCTTTGGTCAGCGCCGATGCGTGTTCCACGGCATTGGTGTCAGCGCTGCGTGTTCAATTCACACGTGTGTTCTGTCTCTCGCAGCAGCCCATTCCTCTGGCACGAGGTGATGATGTCAGCGTGAGGTTCTGGAGGTGCAACAACGGGAAGAAGGTGTGGTACGAGTGGGCTGTGACGGAACCTATTTGTTCTGCCATCCACAATCCTGCTGGTCGCTCCTACACCATTGGACTGTAGGGCGGCGTGAGTGAGCATGGTGTGACATCCAGTCAGAACTGAGCCCCCTCAGTATGGTGGCACTCCGTTGATTGATTGTCCTTGTTTTCTCTATCTACTGAAGTAAAGTTTTTGTGAAAACCTGCTCAGTATTGCAGTAGCCTTTGTCACAGATACCTTGTCATCTGCAAACCTAGTTAGTATATTTGGTTCTTGTTACCAATGGGCCGCTGTGTGTGGTACAAGCCTGACGCTCTGGCTTGGAAGGTTGAAGATCAGAGGTGGCCTATGAAATTTGGACACCGATGGCCTCTTGTAGCGCCATCTTCAGGTGCTTCACTGTACATGGAAAGTGATTTTGTTACCTGAATATATAGTCAACGGCAGTGCTTTTCTTGGGTAGATTTAACCATTCCTTAAGTGCTTGAAAGTTTAGATCGAGCTTTAACATGTCGCTTTTACACTGACGTGGCACTGGTTCCCAAGTCGGTTCCAAACTCAGAGAAAGGAACTAGGTGTTTTGGGCGCCTGTAACAAACTGGCACCAAAACGTGCTGTTCTGGAGTCAGGAACACGGGACGGTGCTGAGGCATGGGGCTGACAGCATTAATATTTGAAGTTCTCCGTTAGCGAACACTGCTAGTGTCAGGGTCTTTAAACGAGTAAAATTTGGTCAGTTTCTGGCAGTCTCTCTGAACTGGGTGAAGACACTGAATGACTTGACTTTTCTTCACTCTTCATCTCAAATACTGATAACACAACCTGAAATGGATGATCTAATGGGCAAGTGGGCTGACCCACAATTTTACTTATTTTTCAGTTTCTGTGCTAATCTCTTCTAAACGTAAATATGTACGTACGTACAGGTGGACTCTACTTACACCCAAAATGGACACGTGGTTAGCCCAAGTGTCCATCTGACCAAATCCAAAGAGTATTTTTGTTTTCATATAAACAACATTAAGCCCTCTGTCTGCTCTATGTAATAAAGACATCTTAAAAAAACACAAACAAGTTTAAATTGTGAAATGTTTTCTAGTACCTTAAAGGAATAACTACAAAATTAAATGCCGGTTTGGCGATCATATCAGATTATTAGGTTATTTTTTTCTAGTAACCGGTCCAGTGTTTTTGGACAGGATGTCATATCAGCTCGTCCCTAATTCTGTGAAAGCTAGGAGTGAAGCTTGACAACAGAGGATGCGGTCTGCCATGTTGTCGTGTTCCTGCTGTAACAGGTCACTGACGTGGTTGATGCACTGTCATGTCGAACTTGGCCCCGACGGTGGTGGAAACATGGGGTGGATCACGGTAGGTTCTGTTCCATCACTGGCAGGACAACAGAAAGGTCCCTTTGTATGTCACGTTGACCTTCCTGACTCAGATCATGTGCTTAAGATTTCTGCCTTCCGTTCTGAGAACATGGCATCCAGAATTGGTGCATTACCCCAAAGTACTGCTTCAGGGTTGGTAGTCATGGAGATGCAGGGGGAGGTCAAAAGCTGAGTGTAGGTCAAGCCGGAAAGAGCGTCTTTGTCATGTGCAGACAGGCTTCATTAATTAAAGCAAAGCCTTGGTTTCTTTCACAGCCGCATATATTCTCAAAGATAACATTACAGTGGAGTCAATCATTAAAAAAAGTCGTCTTTTTTTTTTTTTTTTTTAACTGGGTTTAAGTTAACCTGCACTGTATGCTATTTTCAGAGGGGAGAGAAGCAGGTGACAGGGAACTGAAAACTTGATTTTCCTGACAAATGTGGCATTATGTCAACAAGTATATGTGAATGGCTCTGAGCGTGGGTGTCAGCAGGACATTGTCACAAAAACACCAGCATTGTTTGTTTGTTTTGGTTTTTTTTTTATATATATATGGTAGTTACCTTTGGCTTGCATGCAAAAGAAACACACCTCAAAAGATTTTTATTTTCCTGCCCTTTTTAACTCCTCTTTCATTCTCTCCTCCTGTCTCTGCTTTCCTTACTTTCCACCCATGTTCTTCAAATGCCTCTCCACAGCATGGGTCCACCCTGGACAGGATGCCCACCCATCGTCACACACACAGATGCACACTGAAGGTTATGGCAGCTGACGCACTCTTTACTGACATCTTCTCTCATATCGAGTTCTTCATTTTACATGGATGTTTACATTCACTCGGTCACAGAAGTCAGTGTCATCTGTTGTGTTTCAAGGTTTGTCCTTTTTGGTTTTGCCTGCTGCTTGTTTCTTGCTGGAGACCTACAGGGTGGGATGCTGTGTTCTACTTCATGTGTACCCTAACCTAAAACATCCATTTATGCAGAGATTCAGACTCATGCCATTATGACTTTTATTTCAGACCAATCTATGGAGCTTAATTACACGCTAACTCGTTCTTGGGGGGGATTAAAGTGGTGGCTACCCATTCCTGTTTTGTTTGCACTTCATTTTTTAATTCACGTTTCATTAATAAAATTTATTTTACATTTGTCCCTCAGGTTAGATGGTACGCTGTCCTTTAAATGTCATGGTGGAAGGTCCCTGGCTGATGCAATGTCTCTATTCTCAGCTGGGACTCATAATTTCTTACTGACTGACAACAAAGTGCTGAACTCAGATCAGTTCTTTGTTGACTGAAAGCATGCATTTACAGGTAGTCTATATAATTATTTTAAGACTCATTACGTTCACTGAAGTTTCGTTTGGAGTAAATATTCTGCTTCTACTTGTGATCATTTGCAAAATCTGCGGATCGCAAATGCAGTTCAGCTTTTTAATTCAGTATCTTCTGCACATGTGAACCAAGCAGGGCTGTTTTGGTTGATCATCAGCACCACGGCCCACGTGAAATAAACCCTGATGGAAGTCGTGTGAAGGGTGGACGGTGGGACTGAAGCATGACAGGCCACTCACAGCTCAGCATCTCTGGGTATGCAGACAGCCCTCATAACAGGCTCATAACACACACAGCAGAGATGGAAGGAAGCATCTTGAAGACCTTTTAGATCTTCCAGGGCGGTGATGAACACGAAGATGAAAGACATGTGAGTGTGGGGCACCATCACAGCAGGACAGGATATAAAAGGATCGGTGATTTAGAGGAGAACACCGAGAGCCATCCACCGTGTCCTCTGACGGCTGGAAAGAAGGGAACTGATGAAGCCGTCATTGATCGCCATGGACAGCTTACAGCAGATCTAATATAATATCATATAATATCTATAACAGCAGGATGGTACATTAATGCCGACCCCATCGATACAGATTGGGCTGACAGCTGAAGTCATCTTACCAGAGAAGTACCTTCATCATCATCATCATCATCTCTGGAGTGGGCAGAGACACTTTAGTGCGTCGTTTTTCATACCTCCTAGGACTGATATGATTGATATTGGTTTAGAATAAGTGTCTAGTTTAAACGCAAAGTGTCAGCCTGGATATTTAGTGATCAGACTTATTTCACTTCTCAATACATTCAGAGCTCATGAATATTAAACAGCTTGACTGAACAGGGCAAAACTTTTTGCGTTGCACTTCAATTACTGAATGAGCTGAGCTGAGCTGGGAAGTCCCGTTATTATTTCGAAACAAGCTTTTTCTTTCTGGACTCTCTTATTGCACAGCTGTCGTGGTCTGTGTGATTTACAGCGACCTGCAGATACAGTATATCAATAGACCCGAAGACTTAGAGCCCAGGGGCGACAGTTTAGCCAAGGCTGGATACAGACGCAGCTACAGACACAGACACAGTAAGTGAGCCAAAGAGGCGGACCCGAGTGACCACGATGACAGACGGTCCCAGACAGAGGAGCGCTGCAGCGGACACGGCGGAGCCCCCCGAGTCCGGCCAGGGGTCCGGGGCGTCCGGGGAGTCCGGGGCGTCCGGGGCGTCCGGGGAGTCCGGGGCGTCCGGGGCGTCCGGGGTGGTTCTCAGGAAGGAGATCGGTCTGCTCAGCGCCTGCGGCATCATCGTCGGTGAGTCCGTCTGCACAGCAGTAGATGCCAGCGATGCCCTGACGCCTTTTTGGCCGCTTTATGTCTTTATGAGACCTCAAAATGATTTATGATTCATCCACTTGTATTGTACGTATTGTTATTGTGAAGGAGACCATATAGAGATTAAAAGCACGTCACAGGGCACGTCTGGGAAACTCTGCCAGGTTGTTCTTGAACGCTGAAAAATGAAATTTTGCGTGTTTCGATGAATATGCAGTACAAACTGGATAAACTTTTATGCTGATGTGAATTTATTTGGACGATCAGAAGTCAGGTCAATGTAAGCATGTGAATATGATCCAAGTGCTGAAATTGCGGTTTAGGCTGAGTCGAGCAGCTGTGCTTCAGTGGAAATAACTTTAGGGTGTCAACCAGAATGATCAGCAAACGTTTGCTGGACTGTTAAGATGCCTCCAGTTTCATGTAGTAGAGGATGTGATGTAACATTGCAGCAGCTCTCACTGTCACATCTAGAACTGTGGTCTGCTGGTAACCTTCACCCACTCAGCCTCAGGTCTCCGTGACCCACTAACAATAAGGTCTACGGATGATGGATTGACTGGGTTATTTCAGGCCAAGGCTGCAATCTTCCTAGTAGAACATGAGTTGCTGCTAGTTGTATCTAGCATTCAGAAGGTATTAAAAACCCATTTTGTATTTCAAGGGTCTGGACGTACCTTGCGATACACTTTTACGCCATGCTGTCTGGGATAGTGTACAGGCACTGACACGTCAATGGCTGGAAGATGCTTGGATATTTAAAATTAACTATGAATCTGATCGCTTCAGCCTGGATGTTGCATGACATTCCACCTATAATACACTGAGTTTCTCACTGGTGAATTAAAAGAGATTAGTGAGATGTCCTGAAAGAGGTCTGAAGATGATGGATGATGTCATTTTGTTCATCACCAGACAACTTCATCCATGTTCATTCAGAGAATTGTCTATGTTCTAAAAAAAACATTCACCTACATAGATATTTATTTTCTGATTTGTGAATCTTAGGGGACTAGAATTGACATAATTTGCAATAATTTTGTGCCTGCTAGTGCTCTTGGTTGCTTGTCTGTTGACGATTTTAAAAGCAGTTGTCCTCTATCTGTCTAACAGGGAGGAGGTTCATGAACCGTAGGTGTAATTAAGAAAAGGCTGAGCAGTCATCTTAATTTGAGACTGCTGGCTGTGAGCCAGCTTCAACGTTCAAAATGCTGATGGCACAGTGTGCTGGGCTTTTGTGAATTTCCCTTTAGATGAATCCACCGCCATCAGTCGATGGTAGTGTTTACTCCCGTTGTGTAATATGTCCCTCCTTAGGAACGGAAATAGAACTCTAGCTGCTAAATGACTTGCTTCCAGCAGCAGTATTTTGTACATGTGTGTTTGTAGTACGGTTCCCAGCATGGCTTAGAAACGTACCGATGTGAGTTACTGTAATTCTAAGTAGTGATGGGACAAATGAGGCTTCAAAACCCGCGGTGGATGGGAGTATCCCAAATTAGCAATCAATGCCACCACTGTTTTTGAAGCCTCATTTGTCCCGTCACTAATTCTAACACATACACGGGTTAATTCAGTTAGTCTGTTTTTGAAGCCTCATTTGTCCCGTCACTAATTCTAACACATACACGGGTTAATTCAGTTAGTCTGTTTTTGAAGCCTCATTTGTCCCGTCACTAATTCTAACACATACACGGGTTAATTCAGTTAATCTGTTTTTGAAGCCTCATTTGTCCCGTCACTAATTCTAACACATACACGGGTTAACTCAGTCTGTTTTTGAAGCCTCATTTGTCCCGTCACTAATTCTAACACATACACGGGTTAATTCAGTTAGTCTGTTTTTG
>JAACJT020000064.1:917011-941113 GCA_009936485.2 Gymnarchus niloticus | reverse complement strand
GAAGTTCGGGTGCCCCAGTACAGACACGGCTGTCTGACTGCTATCGGACATGAAGTTCGGGTGCCCCAGTACAGACATGGCTGTCTGACTGCTATCGGACATGAAGTTTGGGTGCCCCAGTACAGTGGCCATATGGCAGACCTTCTTTCAGGTGCAAATGTTGTAGATGTTTCAGATGTTTGTACCATGAGCATCAGAGAAACACGGTTTCATCCCAACTATATACTTGTATATAGAAAGGTTGACAATAGAGATCTGTTGAGTCTTGAGACTGGGGGCTCCAACCATTGTCCTTGAGACCCTCAGGAGTTTCTCTAGACCTGATTTCCAGGTTACTTGGTCGATGCTGCTTGAGGGGTCATTCAGATGCTTGTCAGGCCTGCTCTCCAGAAGTTTGTTGAATATTTCTTTAGGATCAGACTGGTTACTTTACTGCATCTCATGGCAATACTTCTTATCCTATAGGTGATTGTAGTGAAAGCCCTTTCCTACATCTTAAAACATTAATATTTAGTTATATTTAAATCTCCTCTGATCGTGACTAAGGGATGGTTAGATTCCTGTTCCCTGATGTATGTAATGTTCTCTGAAGGTTCTCTGATTGTTATAGCGATTCGTCATCAGCCCACTCCGCTGTTCTCTCCCTTTTTTAGCCATACACTCTACATGTGGTACAAGCAGCTTTTCTTGGGTGCCCACTGAAGCAGAGAGTTTACTGTGTCTGGTGTTTTTTGGTTTGTTCTGGCTGGTTAATTTCCCTCTCACATGTTGCACTGAATGTGAATGAAGATGAATTTACTTAGTGTTATTCACCAGGGTAGAAAAATACATCCTGTGTTTTCTGGGCCAGTCCAATGAGATCCCAGGCCATCTCACCGAGTCTGTTAGATATTTCACCAAGCAGGTACATGTGTGCTGACAGCATTGTGGGGCCTAACAGGTCTGAATGTGTGTATGCATGTGTTAGTGGTTTCAGGGGTGTAAGAGCCTGTGTGTGGGTCACATCCTCTCTTCACGCTCCAGATTCAGCTGTCAGAGGTGTAAGGTGCCCCCCACCCCACCCTGCCTCTTCTTATGTTACCTCAGGCGTATGGTGTTACAGGTTTTGGTTTCAGAAGCACATATGAGAAAGGCCCCCACCTGCTTCCACAAAGCGTTTGAATCGTCTCTGAGCTGTTTCTCTGTCTTCTGGCCTGTAATTTAAAAACATGCTAGGTACATTCTTTTAATGTCATGTGAAGAATCCTTTGGCTCCGTTAATTTTGTTGTGCAATCAAGTTCTATTTATGTATGGGAGGAGGATCCGTAGGTCATTTTAAGGTGGTGAGGACCTCGAGGGCAGTTAGTAGGAGCAAAGAAATTCTGTAGAATCCAAATAAGAGCACATGACATTTCAAATGGTTTCTGTCGATGTGAATGACAATACTGAGCACAAAACTAATCAAGCAATGAGACTGAGGGAATAAACAGCCTAAATGAAATACCTTTTGATGGCCAACACTGGAACATGTCGATGAGGCTCAGCGGTGTTGACCAGGAAATCTAGGAATTCTTTATGGCTAGACCATGATGATTTATTGATGTCAATTATCTTTCATTTAGTGGAACCCAATTTTAAATGGAAAGAATGTATTAAATGCTGCATTGAAGAACTTGGAACAGTTTGAGAGAGTCTGAATCTTTTTTTCAGTCTGAATATTGTTTTTACTGCAAGCATATGATGTAACAGAGTGAGACCCCTTTAAATCAACAGTGAGCCATGTTTAGGAACAAGCAAGATTACGGCTTACATTTTCAACTTAATTGCTCGCTGGCATTAAAAGCCAAATAAAACAAGCTTTTTTTCTGTAATGGAAACGTTAACATTATCCTGGTATGTTCTAATGTTAATCAGTCCCATCCAAATGTTAACCCGGCACCTCCTAACGTGAGCGCCATCTCTCTGCCTCAGTGTTGCTAACCTGGGTGAACTGTCGCAGTGTACGCTGGGCTACTCGTGTCCAGGACATCTTCACCGTCGGAAAGCTGCTGGCCTTGGGCCTCATCATCATCATGGGCTTTGTGCAGATCATCAAGGGTACATCTCACCTCCCTCTGACAGTCTCATAAAGCCTCTGTAAATAAATCCAGCATTTATGAACTATAATGTTCTCTCTCAAGTTGGATAATGTCCAAACTGGAGAGTAAAATTATCACAATTCTCATAACTCTAACCCTGAACATTTCTGAAGACTGTCACGACTAGAGGCAGTTTATCTTGGTTCCTAATCAAATGCTGTATCATTTTTAATTCTGAATGGCTTTCTCCCTCCCACCCCCCCTTTTTCATAGGAGAGTACTACTGGTTGGAGCCATCAAATGCCTTTGACACCTTCCAGAAGTACGATGTAGGGTTGATTGCACTTGCCTTCTTGCAGGGCTCCTTTGCCTACGGGGGCTGGAATTTCCTCAACTATGTTACTGAGGAGTTGGTAGATCCCTACAGGTGAGGCCCTCCCCTGGCCCAATGGCCCATGCGGGTAAATGTCCAATCAGGAGGGCTAAAGCCTCATGAAGTTACAGTTCCACCAAACAAGCAGAGCAGAAAGCCGCTGTTTCTGTGTGATGGTGAATCATTTCAGTGTGTTTCACACCCAGCCAGTGTGTTGGTACTACTGCAGAATAACAACCCCAATCTCTCTCTTCATCATCAAGGAACCTGCCCAGGGCGATCTTCATCTCCATTCCCCTGGTGACGTTTGTGTACGTGTTTGCCAACATAGCCTATGTCACTGCTATGAGCCCTCAGGAGCTCCTGGCATCCAATGCTGTTGCCGTGGTGAGGAGCCCCTCCCAACCCTGTGCTCTTTGGAGGCCCTGCCTCAACACTCAATAACACTACAGAGGGCAGGTCTCTCAGTTCAGTTTCTGCATGAAATAAAGCTCAAGTACTCAAGCTGTTTTTAAACAGCACGTTTTAGTTTATACTGAACACAGACTGTCGTGGGCTTTGTTCAAGCAAATATGATTTTCTTCCATTCTATTGAAATTCGAATGTCTAATGTCATTTACATTGTTTCTGCTTCTAATACATACATATTCTGTTAATATTTGGTTCATATTAGATCCATTCTAAATCGTGTGTTGCATTCCTGGAACAGCAGTAGCAACGTTTGACCATTTTAGCCAAAGCCTTTGGTTTTGTTTGTTTAAAATATTGAAACTGTCTGTGTGTGAGTGTATATGTGTGTATTTTTGACTGTCTGTCTGTGTGTTGTAACAATTCTCTTCCTCCCAACTCACCCTTCCTCAGACATTCGGTGAGAAGCTCCTAGGAGTCATGTCATGGGTCATGCCCATCTCTGTGGCCTTGTCTACCTTTGGTGGGGTCAATGGCTCCCTCTTCACTTCCTCCCGGTCAGTTTGCAAGCCTCATCACGCCTCCTGTTCCGTCACATTATCCCACTTCCACCCAGTCCCATTCCGAGCCGTTCATGAAACATTTCCTCGTAAGAGACTGGCTTCTGACTATTTATTCCCTCTGCTGTGGTGCTCTAAGTGCAGTTCATAATCAAATTGATCTGAACGTTCTCCCCTGCCACCTTTTCATAACAGAACCACTTACTCTCACTTTTCAATGGTCCACTTATTAGCATACACAAGCCCGATTACCTCGGCTTGTCATGGCCCTTCCAACATTATCAGGGGGACTCTGTTTATGTAGACCCCGATGAGTTAGTCCTTACAATGACCTGCTGCTGTACAGTAATCTGCAGTCAGTTAACCTGTGTGCCTTGCTGCAGCTCCTCAGTGTATCGTGGTGTGTGGGTATGCCATGTTGACCGTTTCCCTCTCAGGCTGTTTTTCGCCGGAGCCAGGGAGGGCCATCTGCCCAGACTGTTGGCCATGATCCACGTGAAGCACTGCACCCCCATCCCATCTCTCCTCATCACTGTGAGTTCAACATAACCTCCCTCCACCACATCAGACTTGTAAGAAGAGCTTCTGGCCACATTTGCTTGCATAGATTTAAGGTAAAAGTTTAAATGTTGATCAGTTGTCCAAATCAGTTGTCATTTCTGGTCGGAACTTGGAT
This sequence comes from Gymnarchus niloticus, assembly GCA_009936485.2. NCBI lineage: Eukaryota > Metazoa > Chordata > Actinopteri > Osteoglossiformes > Gymnarchidae > Gymnarchus > Gymnarchus niloticus. The sequence continues at coordinate 937,038 of JAACJT020000064.1, read as the reverse complement.
GATAGAGTGACAGATCTGATTCATTGTTCTCAGAGTCAGACATTTCACAGGCATACCAAAAGTTTCATTGTTTCCTAGTGTGTCTCCACTCTTCTGATGCTGTGCACCAGTGACATATACACTCTCATCAACTACGTGGGCTTCATCAACTATCTTTTCTATGGGGTCACTGTCGCTGGGCAAATTGTGCTACGAATCAAGCATCCAGCGATGCATCGGCCAATCAAAGTGAGTGTCCAGCGGGATCACTGCTATTTCATTGGCGCTACCCGATGATTCCATACCCTGCAGTAAGTTGAGTGATTACTTACCATTCATGAGCATAGAATCAGAAGTTCATCATCTTTCAGTGTTCACATTTTAGCCTTAATTTGCTGAAACGCCCAGTCTAAATAGAGGTGCGAGAGAGGTAACTGTGCCACACAAACGCTCCGCTGTCCCTCACCAGGTAAGCCTGCTGTGGCCTGTGATTTACCTGCTCTTCTGGGCCTTCCTGCTGATCTTCTCCCTGTACTCTGAACCGTTGGTGTGTGGCATCGGCCTGGCCATCATGTTCACAGGGGTGCCCGTTTACTTCCTGGGGGTGCACTGGGAAAAAAGACCACAGTGTGTCGACGCCTTTGTGGGTATGTCAGGCGGCTGCATGTCCACCACCACCATGATGATTATAGTGACTTTTTAAATATCTATCAGTCATTATGGTAGGCTTATCATGGCAGTCTATCCACACCTTTATCCTTTCATGGACTCATTCCAAGAAGCACAGCGCACAAGGCATTATCACAATGGGTATAATGTCTAATGATTGGTTCTTCCCATTTTAATCCAACACCCTCACTTTCACAAGGCACTGAATAATATTAACCTTAGTAACCCAGTCTGGAGTATTAGTTTAACTATTTATAACAGTACTGGTGACTTGTTCATGATGAGAGTACAAGTATAATCTGTTGACATAAACTGAATGATTTAACCCTCCTGTTGCACAGACCGGATGACGTACGTCGGTCAGAAGTTGTGTGTGGTGGTGTACCCAGCATAGGACAGCACGGGGAACCAGGTGGGCAACCAAGTGGATGAGGGGCTCAACAGGATGAAAAAGATGCTCTGAAATCAGCTGAGCTCTGAACACGTGCATGGATGGATGGAAATTGGGACAACATCGTTCTCTTGGTTTTACTCCAGCATGGCAAAAGGAAACTTGGGCATGAAAGTGTATTGTACACAAACACACACACACTGCTGTTGAAGGAGGCTGCGATGTGGAGCCCTCCAATTGGCTCAGGGTATCAGTAACATGTAATGTCATTTTACGATGTTTCAGCATGATTTCAGCTCTTATTTCATGTTGCCATATGTCTGACTTCTGTAAATGGCTGCCTGTGTCTCTCAGGCTTTTCTGAATATTTCCAGACTTCTAGAAAAAGACCCCACGAAACACTGTAATCTCTCTAGTTTTTCCAGACCCATTTCTATCATGAGTGGAGTTCCAGTCATTACCCTGTTCCCCATCCCTCAAGACTTCCTTCCCAAAGCAGCTTCCACGCATTCTTCCATTTCAATGTCCATACATTCCACAAAAATGTTTTGTAAATTGACATGGAAAATGACTTCACAGTGCTTCACACCGTTTTGCTAGATTGAAATATAAATATATTAAAAATTAATAAAACCCAAAGTAAATTTTCAGTCATTTCTTTTCATTTCTTTTTTATTGTAAGCATTTTAAGAATGTTCTAGAAAAGAAAACATGCAAAATGCTATATAAATTTGATGTGGAAACCTGGAGATAATGTTGGACAGAGTAAGTTGGCCGAATGGCAAAGCCACAGACTGACAGGCCAGCTGACAGAAAAGGGATTAATTTTAACCTTCAGCAGAGCTATACCAGAGGACGGGACGGAGGACTGACCTTCTGTGAGTCATTTGTATTGTGTGAGTGATGACATCTAATGTCTCATCTGGTTTTTCACTTTTTCTGAAAGAAATGCAAAAAATGTACCAAATATAGACAGTGATGAATGTCTCTTTTAGGATGTCTGCATCGCACTAAACCTCTTGCTGAATGAGGATTTTTTTTTAACACTGACAAGCCAAAAATAAACTCTTATTATACGAATAGTCTGTGCTGGCACTGGCAGCAGCGTGGAACCGTCTGTGACTTATAAATGTGATCCAATTTATCTTGAGCCAGACACACATGAACCATTCTACTGCTGTTCAAGATAAACTGGTACACAGGTATTTTCACCCCATAACAGAGGGGAATTTGTTGGTATCTTCAGTGAACTGACAATAGATTCTCTGTATCATACTATCTGATATTCTCAGCTCAGTTCTCACAATGTACTTAAGAGGATAACGATGAACTCTGCCTTTATTAGAATCTTAACTATCAAGCAAGTCAGCTACAGAATGGAAGAGAAGGGGCTCCGTTCAATGGCCATTAACCTTATTCTGCCAGAATAAGCAGATTGAAACTGACTCATTAAAAGTGGTCCACTGAAAAAGCACAGAATGTTTCAGAGAACAATCTCTAAGAGAGTTCAAAGATGGATGAGTTTCGTGGTTGTACGCCTGTATAAAGAGCAGTAATATAGTGTAATATTGCACTTTCAGGGACTGTCCGTAATGTCCTCACTCTGGGTGCATGTTCTCCTGGTATGGCTGTCTTTCCTACAGCCACTCCCAGATGCTTTACAGGCAGCTGTGTTCTGCTTGGTCTTTGTTGTGGATTTTAACCTTTTTTCCATGTGTTTTCAGCTTCTGTAACACCTACTGAGTTTTAAAACAAATGTATTTGTACAAATGGCAAGAAATGCTCAATGGAAAAGCCGCGAAGACATCCGCACTGTCTGGTGCCTTTGTGAGGCCCTGCGAGGTGATGGGTTCAGTTCGTCAGCGTCCATGCAGTGGGGATTCAGCTAAAGATGACGGCGCAGAGCTCTGTTTCTGGACACTCTGCTGAGTCTCCCTCGATGGCAGGGCAGCCAGGGGAGGACATGACAGACATGGGGTAATGGGGTGCAGCCCTCCATGCCAAGCGGCGCCCTTTTGGTTGAACAGTAATCATTACACCGCCCGTCTCACTCCGTACAATGGGTTTCATATACTTTGTTTTGGCCCAAACCCGACATGTAATTTATTTATTTTTTCTTCTGAAAACCAACGAATTAATTGTAAATACAAATACATTTATAAAACCACTAGTTGCTTAAAGAAGAAAAACAGAAGGGCCCTTTAAAAGGGCGTAGCTCCGTTGTCGGGGCCGTCAGATGATGGACGTGGGGCTGCGCCTCTCATGGCAGACATGGGCTGTATCTGTCGTGATGGACGTGGGGCTGCGCCTCTTATGGCGGACATGGGCTGTACCTGTCGTGATGGACGTGGGGCTGCGCCTCTTATGGCGGACATGGGCTGTACCTGTCGTGATGGACGTGGGGCTGCACCTGTGTTTTGTGTACAGTTAGTTTCGAATGGTCCTGGGTCAGCTGGGTACTTCGAGCACTTCGTTTATTTCATGTGGTACCCCGGCTGCAGGAAACAGCGGTGTGCCGCACGTTGTAACCGAAAGTAAACGGTGGTTTCCTCCGAAAAGAGCGGATTCTGACGGTAAAGCGAAACGCAGCATGTGTGTGGCCGAAGAGCGACTTCTGCTGCATTTCCGCGAGTGTGGGTTTTATGGCCGGCTCGAGACGTGGATAACTGCCTAGCTGCACTTGGACAGGTCGCCACTAGGAAGTTACTCTGCTGTCTTCATGACGCCAGCTTGCGCCGATCTGACAGTACACTTAGGAATAATCTCGATTTATTCATATCACTGTTGCAGTTTGTTGATAAAAACTTGTTAAGCGAAAACGCGCTAGGAAGTTTATATGCATTAATACCTTTTTCATGTTGTGGAAATATAATTTCTCATTTCTCTGCTGGCTATAATGAATGGGTTGATAGTGTTTTAGTTGTCAGTGACCTCTAGTCATTATCATTACGACCAACAGAGAGTTTGGGTTAACGTCCTCGACTGAGTAACGTTACCCCCCAATATGGCGATGGCTGTGTGAATGGACGGGGGGGGGAGGGGCAGCGTGCCTTTGCGTGGCGACTCCCGGAAGTGTCGATACACCTGTCGACCGGAAGTGTCGATACACCTGTCGACCGGAAGTGTCGATACACCTGTCGACCGGAAGTGCACACTCGGTGGCTACGTAGAAACGCAGAGTCAATGAAGAACCACGGAAGTTCTTAGAGCTATTTTAACTATTTGCTGCAAAAAAAAAAAACTTCAAGTTAAATAACCCGGCGACTAAATTTTAATTCGATTGCTTAGGGGCAATTTGTGTCGCTCTTGCTGTTGAAGGCATGCTGCAGGGAGCATGTGTTTTGGAAGTCCGTCCAGATCTCCAGCACTTCATCCTGGGCCTCTGCTCTCTCTGGCAGACATGTCTTCGTCAGCGCGTCTCCAGGAGATGATCCGTGTGATCCGCAGTGCTCGAACTCAGTGTGAGGAGCGCGGGGTCATCCAGAGGGAGTGTGCGGCCATCAGAGCGCACTTTCGGCAGGCAGACAACGGGGGGCGATCGCACAACTTGGCCAAGTTGCTCTACGTGCACATGCTGGGCTACCCCGCACATTTCGGCCAGGTAGGAGCCGATATGGGTCGTGATCGTTCCTCTTTGGGTTACTGTGGCTGAACCTCAGTTCTCTTGTTTCATCTCCTCTGCTGATTTCCTGTTTTCCTGCACCAGAAATACTTCCAAGTTCCAGATGTTAAAGGGTGTCCCAATACCATAGGAGGATGCTATACTTTCCTTTGGATGTCTCCTTTGCCAGGGGAGATGAAGGATTTATAAATGTATCCTCTGTGACTTCTTCACATAAGAACATCACAGCTGCACATGACACTCACAAAGGATAGTCGCACGTGACCATTGTACCGTTTCCATGTGAGGAACGTGCACTTTTTTGCAGGATGTCCCAGTTCACCCATTTATTTCTCCTTTCATCCTCGTTTCCTCCATGAACTTTGAAGTAGTTGACAAGGAGGCAAGGGGAAGAAACAAATGGAGGAGGCAAAATAGAGAATTGAGATCCAGCCTGTGTCTTTAGAACTGTGTGTTCTTCTAGTGGGATTTAGGTGCGAATGTTAAGTTGGATCATGTCTGAATATGCGGACTTGAGAAGTTGACTAACCCAAGCTGTTTCCACTGCTGGATGTTTTCTTTGAAATGGCATCAATCACCACTTGTGTTTGGTCTTTTTTCAATTTTTCAGCCTTACTGACATATTGTATAATAAAGACAGCAGCATGGTCCGTTGTGTTGGAAGCTTTGCAAATTCAACATCCTGAGCCAGGAGTCGAAGTAAAAATGTTTTTAAAAGTATGCATGTTAAAAATCTGTATGTTAAGAGATTCAATAAGCTGTGTTAGTCAAATTGAGGTAAGAACCTCCTGCTGTGTGTTTAAGGTTTATTTAGGTTGTATTTTTTCATTATCCCTCACAGTATTAGTTGGCTTTTCACTTGAGTTTAAATCCTGGCTACACTATCTGGGACCCTCAGCCTCCCGTCCTGCACACCCCCCCACCCCACAGATGGAGTGTGTGCGCCTGATTGCCAGTCCCCGGTACAGTGACAAGCGGGTGGGCTACCTGGGTGCCATGATGCTGCTGGACGAGAAACAGGATGCCAGTCTGCTCATTACCAACTCTATCAAGAAGTGAGGCCTGGCCAGTCAACTCCCACCGCACCCTCCCTCCCCTTCCCACAGCTCCCTTCTGCACTATCCACAGTCCCCCCCCATCCACAGCTGTGGACCCTTCGCTGGTGAGCTGTCTATTACCTTGCAGGGAGCAGGAAGTCCCAATGTGAGTCTTGTGTTCTGCAGTGACCTGACCAACAGTAACCAGTACATCCAGTCCCTGGCTCTTTGCACACTGGCCTGCATGGGCTCTGCTGAGATGTGCCGGGACCTGGCTCCAGAGATCGAGCGGCTGCTGAAGACGGCCAGTTCCTACATCAAAAAGAAGGTCACTGTCCCCGTCAACCGGACACGTGAGGATGATGATGATGATGAGGATGAGGATGATGATACTGATATTCCTGATGCCTGGATTGAGACAGGCAGCGCTCTGTGCGGTCCACATTGTGAGGAAAGTTCTGGAACTGGGGGAGCTCTTCGTTCCTGCTGCTCAGTCCCTTCTGTCTGAGAAGAACCACGGTGAGTTGGAACATTCTCCCACTGTCTCTGTCCTGTGTGAGAGCCTGTGTCTCTTTTCCTGTAAGTATGCCTGCCAGAGTAATGTCCTGTATTATTCATTGCACGTCTGTCTGTCTGTCTGTAGAGTGTTCTCTTTGGTGTCTCCCAGTCAGCTCTCTCTCCCTCCCTCTCTCCAGGTGTTCTCCATGGAGCCGTTGTTCTCATCACAGAATTGTGTGAACGAAACCTCGGGACACTTGCTCAGTTTCGCAAGGTACTGTCCAGGGATGGAGAAATCTTAACCGATCTGTGATTAGATGGCTGATTGCCACTATCACGACTCATACTATAAACTGTGTAACAGTCAGTTAAGTGAGCTGCACTTTTCATGTGCAGATGGTACCAGATCTGATCGACGTATTGAGAAGCCTGGTCATGTCAGGTTACTCAGCAGAGCACAACGTGGCTGGAATCACTGACCCCTTTCTGCAGGTATGTGGGTGTCGGGGGATCCTCTTGCCCTCCTGCTTTGCGTCATTCCTTTCCCATTATCATCCTCTCTTCCCCTCACCCAGGTGCGCATCCTCCGACTGCTAAGGATTCTGGGACGTAATGATGATGCAACAAGTGATACCATGAATGATCTACTGGCCCAGGTACCAGGCAGTCCTCTTCTAGGCCCCTTCTTGTGGTCCTGTGTTCAGCCTACTTGTTCTCATTTCCTCTTTATATGGATGAGTGTTGAAACGGCGATATATGCTAACGTCGCTCTTGTGGCTGCTTAAGTGTGCACAATGGATTGCAGGAGAAACTGTGCGCTGTTGTCTTTGGTTTAGTCAGTCATCCTGGATAAATTGAACAAATGTCTTAAATTATTGACTTCGTAATGTAGGTCATTGCTTTCTTAATTGAATAACCCTAATATTGATCACTTTGCTGTTTTTCAAGTCCAAATGTCAGTTTTCAGACTATCTAGTGTTTTGTTGAATGCACATTAATCAGTGGCTGTTGTGTGGGGGGGGGGACTGTAGGTGGCGACAAACACAGACAGCAGTAAGACGGCGGGCAGTGCTGTTCTCTATGAGACCGTCCTCACAATCATGGACATCAAGTCTGAGAGTGGGCTGAGGGTCAGTGTTCGCCGTCGTCATTGCTGTGTTCACACTGTTTTGTACTGGCAGGCCTGACGCTTGTTGGTTGTGCGTCCCAGATAGCATAGCATACATTGTGCTATGATCCAAGTTAGCTCGGAGTACACTGCTCTGTGATCAGTGTTGTATGCTGCTCTTCTGTCTTGGTATTTCATACCTTTTCATACCTTACAGTAGTTGAGCTGTTTGTTTTGCTTGGTACTAGAACTGCTTTCTGTGCACCACCTATGTGGCCCGGGGTGATCCGTCATTCTCTTAAAGTGCACAGATGCTGCTTCTGCTGACAGACCCCCTCGTTTCTGTCTTTGCACTCTGGCAGGTCCTGGCTGTGAATATTCTGGGCAGATTCCTCCTGAGCAGTGACAGGAACATACGGTGAGTATCTCCCACATTCACCACCTTTTCTCTTCATCATTTATCTTTGTTCTCTCTCGTCTACTCATCTTATCCTTCATCAGGGCCCCTACAGTTTCCTCGTGCCTCATACTCCCAGCTGGGTTGAACCCGAGCCCCCCACACCGAGACACCTGGCTGTCTTGTTCGTCCCTGTGTGCGCAGCCAGCTGCCCATGTATCGGGTCGCTGCTGCTGAGAGGCTTTTGGCGTAAGCCTCATGTTGATCCCTGCTGATTGCTGTCTGTACCAGCCTCTGTCAGCTTTTCTGTGTGTAACACTCCTGCGATTAGATGTAGTTTGGTGTACTTTCTCACTGTGTGAGGCTCTACCCTGCGATGGACCAGGGTGTCCCCTGCATTGGGGTTTCCTGAGGTAGGCTCTAGCCTCATGGTGCTGTCCTGTACTGGATGAGTGTCCCGAAGGCAGATCGTGTGGTTAAACAAGCCTCTTATTGCATCTCAGCTACATTTCCATGACGTCGCTGCAGAAGATCGTACACATGGAACACAACGCAGTGCAGAGGCACCGGGGAACCATTGTGGACTGCCTCAAAGACCAGGATGCCTCTGTGAAACGGTATAGAATGTCTGGTGATGCCCTTCAGGACAGAGCTGAGGTCAAGGCTGCTTCAGCACAGCCCTGCTTTGTAGCAGTGGCTAACTGGAATTTGGTTACGGCACAGTAAAAAAAATTATTATTGCTGTTAATAATACATGTCTTCTATGTAGTCATGTATAGGATGACCAATCAAAACACACACACACACCAACCCCTTAAAGCTCTTCATGTCTACTTTAAACAATAGCTAGTTACGCTATGTTAGCTAGTGGTGTACAGTGTGGTTAAGGAAGAAGCTGAAAGGGTTAGCTGTGTTGTAACTAAGCTTCTGAGTGTAGTCGGCCTCTGGAGACGTCTACCAGCTCATTCTGTAGTGGTACAGTGACCTCCGCCACATGATGATCTTCATGTCCAACCGCAGGCGGGCCTTGGAGCTGTCCTTGGCCCTGGTCTCTGCCGCCAACATCCGCTCCCTGATGAAGGAGCTGCTCCTCTTCCTCTCCTGCTGCCCCCCTGAGCTGCGGGCTCTGACCGCCTCGGGGATCTTCTGCGCGGCGGAAAGGTTGGTGTCACTGTGTGACTTTGGGGGGGGTTGCTACACACGTCTTCCGCGTGTCCTGTGGCTGACACTCTGCTGTTGTCATGGGGCCTCTACTCTCCTGTGACTGAAACATTTCTTACATTAGGTGGGGGTTGGTGAAATCATTCTAGAGGGACGTTCCCTTGTTTCACTCGCTGTTTTATTCTTGTGTCGCGGTGCTGAGCCCCCCCCCCCCCCCGTCTTTGTGTATCTTTGTCAGGTATGCTCCCTCCCAGCGCTGGCACATCGACACCGTCTTGCATGTCCTCACGACGGTAAATAGCCCCCCTCCTGCCACGTGACACGGCAGCCCCCTCCCACCTCGAACAGCTTTTGCTTCCCCATCGCCCCATGGGCTTAGGTCTTTACGGGATGGGTTTCGTTAACAGGACATTTATGCTGTCCTTATACAGTCCAGGTGGGTCCTTGAAAGGTACCTTTGACCTCCCCCCAAATGAATGAGCGAGGCCTCTCTGTGCATTAGAAACGCGTTGCTGATCTTGCAGTCCTCTCCCCTTTGTTGATGATTATGATGGGAAAGGGCAGCTGCCCATTGCACAGTAGCACACTAATCGGATGCTGCATTGGCTCTTCAAGAGCAGCATGATGCACTGTCCTCTCTCACAGGCAGGGGGCGATGTGAGGGACGACATGGTGCCCAGTTTGATCCAGCTCATCACCATGGCAACAGAGCTCCACTGCTATACCGTGCACAAACTCTACCGTGCACTGGTGGCCGACATCTCGCAGGTTGTGTGTGTGTTTTTAAATGGTCATTAGTGATGTGTGTTTTATTCTGCGTGTGTATGACATATACTGCATAACTGACTATACACATGTGTATGGAGCTATGAAGTCTGTGTGTATATGATTATGCATCTGTATATAATGCATATATAAGTGACTCTGCATGCGTCTCTCTGCAGCAATCCCTGGTGCAGGTGGCCTGCTGGTGCATCGGTGAGTTTGGCGACCTGCTGCTGACAGGAGAATGCGAGCAGACGGAGTCCGTGCAGGTACTGTGAGCTGCAGGGACCAAGCGACGCAGCAGTACTGCGCTCTGCCTCTCTCACATGCCTCTCTCTGCGCTCACCAGCTGACAGAGGACGACGTTCTCGACGCTCTGGAAACTGTCCTGCAGTCTCACATGTCGTCCCCGGCGACCAGGGCTTTTGCTCTCACAGCAACCATGAAGCTGAGCACACGCATCACAAACAATGTGGAGTAAGGCTGGATTTTCAAGCATCAGCGCCGCTCCTGAGCCGATGGCTTTCACGCTCACTTCTGCACCTGTGATCTGTGCTGTAGTGTGTGGACTACCCAACATGGGAGCCAGTTCCTGTACATAAACATACAGTATGGATGTAATGTAAAAATGGCTGTTACTGAGTACTTTGCACGTGTATTTGCTGAGGTTTAATTGTATTTCTGATGTACCTGGTTTCCCCTTGACAGTCGCATCAGAAGCACTGTTAGCATTTACGGAAGCTGCATTGATGTGGAGCTCCAACAGAGGGCAGTAGAGTACAATGCCCTCTTCAAGAAATATGACCACATGAGGTATTGCACTAGGAATGAGAGATGCAAGACAGTAGCAATGACTATTGAATCTTTGCATGTTCACCCTGCACTGTTGGGATTATGTAACCTTGATACAAAATGGCCGTTACAGCTGCCATCTTGCCTGTGCCGTTCCTTGTCCAGGGCTGCAGTACTGGAGAGAATGCCTGTGATTGACAAAAGCTCCCCAGGACATGCTGATGGGGAGCCGGTGGTGGTCCAAGGGTCAGACCAACCTGCAGACAAGCCAGAAGTAGCTGTGACCCAGGAGCCTAAGAACCAGGTAAGGTTCTCATCTTCACGAGGAAAGCTGCTCAGGATTGGGCTGCTTGAGATTCATGCCCCGCCTCTTATCTAGCTACCTCAGCTGTAATAGGCTACACAGGCTGTTCGTCTCACACTGCCTCCTTTTTGCTGCTCCCTTTCCTTAGGCCTGTGACCTGTTAGACTTGCTTGGAGGTTCTGACGAGCTGGTACTGCCTAGCACAGTCCAGGTCAAACCTGCGGTTCTCAATCTTGCTAGTGGCAATGCTGGGGAAGACTTGCTGGACCTGCTGGGAGGACTGGAACCAGCGGCAGGTAAGCTATGGAGAGATCGTCCAAAGTGGTAGTTGCAGTACCATGATGGTGGTTTGTATGAGCGTGTTGTTGTGTTCACCTGGTGACTCCAGTGACAGTACCCAGTCTGACGGTGTACGAGAAAAACGGTGTGACAGTCAAGCTGCGCTGTGATAGGCAGTCGGATGAAGGCATCGCTGTCACCCTCATCGCCTCCAACTCCACGGACAGTGACATCACGCAGTTCACCCTGCAGGCTGCTGTGCCAAAGGTCTGGCCCTGTCACATCCCCTCTTTCATGCCTGTCTTTGAACTCGGACTGAATAGCTATGAACTTCCATTGCAGTGAATCACTGGACATGACCGGTTTGGGTATCATGCATTCTAATAAGCTGTAAAGATTAGGTAACCCCTTTCATTTTAAATTAACATAGATGATATATTTATTGCTTCATTTTGGGCTCCTATCTATGTCTGCATCCGCCTAGCTGTCTGTCTGACCCCTGACCTCAGTCTCTCCATCTATCAGTCTGTTCAGTTACAGATGAAGGCACCCAGCGGCGATGTCCTTCCAGCTCAGGGAGCAGGTCAGGTGACCCAGAGTGTCCTCCTCGGCAATCCCAACAAGGTCTTCATTTTTATTTTTACTTTATATTGTCTCCTGTCTTCATCTGCTTTGTAATGAAACTTAAATGTCAGCCTTTTTAATAAAAAAAAAAAAAAAAAAAATTGTCACATTACCATCACAGCGTAGAGGGTACCTTAATCACATCTTTACCCGATTGCCTGTGTGATCATTTTTGATTTCTTTAAGGTGCTCTCACACTCTGCCAGTCACCCCCTATACACTTCCACCATGAGTTTCTCTTTTGTTTCTAACTTCTCTCTCTTTCCATCTGGTCACACATTGAGAATGGTTTCCCTCTCCCATCCCCCTCAGGTGAATTTGCGGATGCGGGTCCGAATCTCATACTTCAGTGAGGGTTCGGTGTGCCAGAATACTGTGCAGGTGGACTCCTTCCCCTCCCCAGCTGGCCAGTGACAAGCTAGGGTCTGAAAGCCTACCCGCATCCTGGCTGCGTCTCTGTTTTCCTGGCACCTGCGCGGTCAAGCGAACTGGCATGGATGAACCACACCCAGAGCATAGAGACCAGACCACAGTCCATTCTGGGCCTCTGTCAGTCACTTATGCTCTCTGAACTTCACTCAGCCACATTCTGTCCTCTCTGCTCCTTGGGAAAGTATGCTCCACGGGTATCAGTGGCCTAGCACTCTGTGTGGTGTTTAAGTGCCACGTTTCCTCCTGGAGTCCTTCTGCAGCCCGGGACAGGCTGAAGATATAGGTGTTTGTTTTGTTTTTTTTTTATTAATAAAGTATCAACACAATGGCATGTTCCTTTTCATTGGCCTTGTCTATCAACTATTACATCAAACTATTAAAACCATCTACATCCTTGCATGCATGTCTATATCCTTGTATATAGGATAATTCTTAACTCATGCAGGATTTAGTATATTGGTTATTTTGTATAATTTTCAACTCAGATTTTGCCTTTGTTTGCTTTTCAGATAAAAGTGAAATTCAAAGAATCGTAGTAAGGCCCAGAAGTAATGTTGGATTCTCAGTAAATGTTTACTTAGCTGAGATTTTGCACAAATTTGGTTAGCTAACAGCTCTTGATGGCTAATTCTTCGAGTTCAGAATGATAGAACCATCTGTTCTAGGAGAGATGGAATTACCTGTCCCTGGCCACCAGAAGCTCCTGTTTTTATGCACCAGAAAAAATGGCTTTACAAACCAAGTTTTCTGCCCAGCATGTCTCATTTTTCCACTTCTGTCTAATGCATTAGACTGTCCCTGTTATGTTATACTGGATGAACCATGCCAAGTGATAATGATGTTTTAATTACTTGGATTACTTTCACAATCCACAGGTGGACTTGTGGTAATTTTTAAAAATGTTTTAGAGGGGGAAAAATCTCACTTTAAAGATTGTTGCTCAGTTAGTCACTGATGACCATTAATGTTGTGAACCTGCAGTCCATCAGCCTGTCCCCAGGATGCTCCTCAGTGTGCTGACTGCTATTCAGCTCCATCCTCAGCTTTTTTCATGCCTTCTGTCTCTTCCGTTCCTTAAATTTGTGGTTACTGGTCTTAATGAGACCTAGGGCCTGTATGTGGGTGGTGTGTGTGTGTGTGTGTGTGTGTGTGTGTGTGTGTGTTTTATTCCCATTTTCTACCTGCTTTCTCACAATGCAGTGCTGATATACTAAGGTCACCCTGAGAATACGGAATGCTGTTTGTTACCTCTAACCCCACCCTCAGGTCTCGTACTGTGACAGTGGTGTTTATAGATTGAATACAGATACAGCCACCCCTCTACAGGGAAGCTGCCATATGGGGGGGGGGGGCTTGACTGTGTTTCCTTCATTGCAAGTTATTTTCAATCTTATCTATTGGAAAGGAAAATTGATTTGGTTTGAGTGTTTCATATTGTCACCCTTTAAACTGTGTTGTGTGTAGAATGTAATCTCCAGCTTATTGGCAAGCTGAGGAAGTATTCTGTAAAGATATCCCTTTTCTATTAGAAATTCACAAACAGGGAAGCAAGTATGATACTATCAAAACGAAATGTTTGATTTTTAATAAAACAGTAAATTCAACAGTCGTGTTTGCACATTGGTGCAAGAAACACCTTGCTGTCAACCCTTATGACCTTACTCTGACGGTACTATGGATGCTGTATCATTACAGTTCAACTGAAACAGATTGGTTCTTTGTTCTATAAATAGTCCAACTAAATGTTAACCCAACTTAATCTTACATTAACCAGCACAAGGAAAATCACCTTTGATTTTTATTCACAATCAATGCATCCAGTGATCAACTTGACCATTGGTAGTACACATACAATAAAGCTTATGGATGTTTTTGCTCAAAATGGTTAACAAGAGTCGCCAATTACTATTACATATTCTACAGGATTTTATTTCAGAATTTGTTCTATCCCTTAAACAATGGATTATTTCAACATGGGGGGCGGGGGGGGGGGGGGGGGATCTGCATCCCAAAGCTGAAAAAGCCAGCTGTGGTGACTGTCCTGGGGCAGGATATGGTGGTCTACATGGAACAGAGACTGAAGCTATGACTGTACGGGGCCCCCTCCTCGGAGCGCCAGGACAAGATGTAGCACAGAGCCCCCCTGGATCTTATAATCAGCGGCAGTCTTCTCATCATTCCTAAGCCAAAGACAGACAGGATAGCAAGACAAAGACTACTGCTAAGTTACATAAAGCCTCTAGAATCGTTCATTTGAAAGAAGTGCCTCTTCTCTTACATTTGTTTTCCACTGTAGATGAGCCTCTGTTGCTGAGGTGGAATCCCCTCCTTCTCCTCTACTCTCTCTTTAATCCTTTCCACCTGAAAGATAAGACCATAATGCCTAGACTAACGCTCAAGTCGCATTAACAAAAGAACACTTCCACAGAGATTCAAGATCACATTAATGCTCTTGCTCAGGAAAATACCTTGTCTGTAGGCTCGATGTCAATCTCAATTTCTTTACCAGTGAGGGTCTGAAGATGGAGAGAAAAAAAAAAAACATGACCAGTTTTTAGATAGATTACGTACAATGATGTGTAAAGTAGGGATACTTCAGCTTGCCTCCGCCCTTCACACTTGGCCGTGATGATGTAAAATTAGGCTTAAGCAAGACGCCTTAGTATATGTAGGTTCACTACACTTTGCCACGTAAATTCGGTGATGGAATAAACAAACATTAGCTTACAGTTAAGCTTAAACTAAAGGCATCCCAGAGGAAAATCAGTCTGACAGCTTAGCGGCTTCGTCACGTCTAGCCAGCAAGTACGCAGTCGTGTGCAGTTGTGAATCCATTTACCGTCTCCCTACCCAGGGTAACTATCACATCTGACCATGGCTATTATACAATACAGCTACATACAAAAAGTCCCACACCAAACTCCATGAAAACCTTACCTTAACTTTAATCAGCATGTTGACTCTGGTATACAAATCCTTCCTATGAAATAAGAAGGGGCACTTTGTAAAAAGACTAAGTGGGAATACGTGATACTTTGCCTTTCTGAGGATCCGGCAAATGTAAGCCACTTCCGGTGTAACCAGGAGGAAAGTCCGTCTCTCTGTTCGCGCCAAACTAATAGTTCCGCAATACCCACGCGCGTATCGTGGGTGCAGGCAAGATTATGTGGCTATCCGAACAAAACGATTGGAAACCAGCTTCATTGTTTTGCTAAGCTTTATTCAGCTATTCACACAATGCTAACAGTGGAAATTTGCCTTTGAATAAGGTCCTTCGAGTCATAAAACCAACATCGCCAAGTTAACGTCTCCTGGGACCACGCTAATCGCGCGTGGGTGGGTGACGTCATCACCCCGCTAAACTAACGTTTAAAGAGACCTTGTCGATAGGTCGTTAGAGTACAATTCAACAAACCGAAATATTATATAATGTGTTCGACAGTCTAAATAAGACACAGTAGACCACAACGACACGCATAAGACTTTCAGAAAGTCTGTTCAATGAGTTTCGCAAAATCCACACACTCTGGCAACTTTTCAGATGTCGGCCACCCTACCTGAAATTATTACCCCCGAACCGAGAGACGGCGTCTTTAAAAGCTCTTCCTAGCCGCTGGTGTCTGTTGTTGGCTCGGGTTTTTTTTTTTTTTAAATTACCCAGTACTTTTCAAAAAGGAATCTACAGCTCCTCCATAGCAAGCGACGATTTGCGACGGATATATTCTCACAGCTGATTTCTTCACCCGAGTGAAACAATCAGACAATCTGGCCACTGTCAATAATTCTCTTGCGTATCTATTCGAGGACTTATGGTAGTTTACTAATAGCGGCGTTACCCTGCAGCGCGGTTCTTATTAGTAATTAGTTAATTATCTGCCCTGGGTCATTAATAAGACCAAGGACTGCACGCTCCGTATTGTTTCGCCAAGATGATGTCCTTTTGGGGAGCAGTGCTGATGTTAATGATGCTAACATATGCTTTGGGAGAGGACGGTAATGAGTTTTATGTGGTTGTTTCTGGAGTTCGTTAATGGATTGCGTGAACATCTGTCGGTCTTCATTCATTCATTCATTCATTCATTCATTCAAGCGGTCAACGTTTCGTGTGGTGGCGATTCTGTCACCTTGACCTGGAGACTGGACGACTCCCTAACCGTCGATCCTTCTCGAATCTTCCTCGGTAACTGCTTACCATCGACTTACTCGAATGAGTCTTACGGGGCCGTGGCGACGTTCCACGTCTCGTTCGGAGACTGTCTCTTCAAGCGTGTGGTACGCCTCGAAGGCTGGTGTGAAGTGGCCATTTAAGGTAACTCCTGAACGGGCCCTAAAGGCTTCTTTGTCTGGCAGGTGACTGGAGACCACTTGATGTACAAGAATAAGCTTACCTACAGACCTCTGGCGAAGCCTAACCCACCAAAAGTTCTACATGAAATCGTGTGCCTTTATGATCGGTGAGAGTTGACTATGACTAAATTCTACCAGAGTACAAGCTTGCCCTGGATTTTGCTTAAGCCTTGACTGCTCTGGGGTGTTTTGCTTAAATGAGGTCATGGGGGTGATAGTCTGAGCTTTTTTGAATTAATACTCACTTTCAGTGAGAGAAATGAGACCTCCTACTTCTGGTGGGAGTAGTTCATTTTCTGGGTTCCTAGTGGTTATATTTCTGGTTCCCATTTGAACCAGGCAGTATTTGCCATACTTGGGATGAGTTTAGAAATGGCTTTGAGGTGTTCTTCAGATCTAGTATTTGTCTTTGCATGGTGCTGCCAATTTGTTTGGCAGCAGCAGATGTAATTTTATCATCTTACTGCTTTTGCTGTGTCTGTACCTTAGACCTGATAACTGGAGCCCTTCTTTCTTTAACCCTGCTCATGGGAATGTCCATGGGTATGGTGGGTTGCACTTCTATATGGGCATCATGAATGGTGAGTGGCCAAGCTCTTGCTTGATCAAAGTTCTTTACTGGGTCATTGTTTCTGACTCTGGTGTCCTATAGCTGACTTCAGTGGACCAGCTCAGTCGACTTCCTTTCCCCTGGGTACCTACATCCCCATCTGGGCTGCCGTTGACCAGCAAGCCCACATGCCACTCATAATATTTATTGATGAGTGTGTGGCTGCCACGGTGCCTGAAATGGGCACGTCAGGCTCAGTCTACCCTCTCATTACTAATGGCGGGTATGCATGTTATTTTACTACAGTAACCACTAGAGGAAATTTTCTGTCCTTAACCATCACCACTTGTGAGATTGCATCATCAGGAGAATTAAGGGTGAAATTTAAAAATGTTGAAGATCAGTGTCTGCTCCCACAAAGCGACTTTGTCTCTAGGTGCCTTGTGGACAGCAAGTATGGCAAATCAAAATTTCACCGTAGAGGCAGGATATCGGAAATGCTACTTTCTCTACAAGCCTTCAACTTTGGTGGTACAGAAGATGTGAGTCTGACTTTACTAGTTGTAACAATAGTGTTAAACCTCAATCTTGTTGGCTTACAGTCAGTTCCCAGGGACTGAAACATCTAATGTGTTTTAAGGAAATGCTCTTTGCTAAACTTAAATGTTAAATTCACTTGGGGTACTGTGTCTTGTACTGTGTCTTTTTAGTTGCTCTGGGTGACTTCCATCCTGTTGGTTGAACTGCCACAATGGACTAATTTTATTGCTGTTTCCTTCCAGATATTTATCCACTGCAGGATTGTGGTTTGGGACCCAAAGAACTTGAACAAACACATGAAAGCCTGCAACTATGTCAAAGAGCTTGGGGGGTAACCAATGTCACTTGTATGAGTTGTGTTGGAGGGTGTTCAGTTGAACACCAGGTTTTCACTTGTAGGTGGGAGCTTCTGGATGATCCCTCCAGGAATTCGCTTTGCAGCTGTTGTGACACCCAGTGCCATTTCCAAGGGAACAGGGCCGCAGAATTGGGTACATAGGATAATTTCACCTGTTTTGGCCTTAATGTAGGCATTGAGGGATTTGGTTAAACATGGACTGGACTTGTTAACATGACTAGTGCTGTGCTCAGATTCCCAGGGACTGATTGAAAATGCTGTCCTTGGACCACTCCGCATTGAGGATGCAGGTCACAAGTCGGTGGTAAAATGAGGTTTGTCAACATTACTTTTGTATTGAAGGGCTGTGTCCTTTCAGACATTGTAATGTGAGGATTTCTATCTTCACTGTTCAGGGACAAATGGCTGCATTTGTCTGCTGGTGGACCCTTTTCAAATACCGGCCAAGCACAAACATTGGCCCTAAATTCAGAGCTATCTGCGGAGCAATGCTTTAAACTGGACTTTTCTGGCGCAACCTTTAATAAAACTGATTGAAATTTGGTCATTTTATTGATTCTTAATTGGACATCTGAGGGTGGTTCTGGATACTGGTAGTTTTGTTGGGTTTGTGAGGAAGGCTAAATTGTAGCTTTCAAATGTAAATTGAACTAATGGCTATGAGTACAGGGGTGATTTATGGGGTTGATGTGTAAGGTAAGCCATTTCCTCATGTACTAGCAGTTTTCTGGCTCAAGAGCCCAGCAGTGACTACCAGCCATGGGATTCAAATGGCTGACCTGGATGAACTTGCAAAGTTGCATGTTAGAGGTAGACAACTACAGCTTTGTGTAGGCCTGTATTTCAGTTTTGGTACAATAGCAGCATGAGCTAGTGTCATACAAGTGTTTCCCAAACTCTTCCAGGTGACCCACTTATTAAAATATCAATGTGACCCCAAGTTTAAAGCTAAGCTATGAATTGGGAAGTCCCAGAAAGTGCCACCCAGCTGCAGTGGCACGGCCGTGGGTGTCTGTCCAGGGAGGCTCTTATCTAGCATGACTGCTCTACCTGTGCCATGGGACCATCACCCCTATGTCTCTGATACTGCATGAGTGAGTTATGACCCTGAAAGTCTTGGATTAACTTGACCACCACACCTTAAAGTGGGCGGGGACGATGAGCCCTCGGCTCAGCCCAACTGGTGTTCTGCCACATTTAGCTGCCATAGAAACCCAGAGTGCTGGGAAATTTTGGCACACTTGGGCTGGATCTGTCCTCTATACTTATCCATCTGTATTGGTATTACGGGAAATCAGACTTGAAATAAATGGGGTATGGTGGAATTGTCATTAGAATGATCTTGTAGCAAAATCTCAGGAAATGTGAGAACCAATGCTTAATTATTACACTGAAAAATCAATACTTCAAATACAAATGTAGTCCATAGGTCAGGTAGAACCCAACATTACTTATCTCCCTTTTGCATGTAGTCATGCACGCAGTGAAATAGTTGGCACTCACCTAGTTAAGCACATGATCATGCTGAATGTGGATGAAACTGTCCTGCACCAAGTTTAACTTCAACCACATACCCTAAGGCCGGAATTCTCCTGTACTAACACAAGTAGGATACCATGGCGGCTGTCGTGTGTGTGGAGTGTAACATGTTCAGTTATTCTTCTCCTGGCCTTACTGGTACGTTTACCTGTGAGAAGTGTAGATTAGTCGCTAGACCGATGGAGAAGATTGAAGAGTTAGAGGGACGCAGCCGGACGTTACGTGAGATTCAGTAAAGCGAGAGCTTCATGGATTCAGTATCGGCAGCTCCGGATACGTCCATGGTAGACAGCCTGTCTCCCCCGGCTCTGGATACGTCCATGGTAGACAGCCTGTCTCCCCCTGCTCCGGCATTAGAGCCTTTGCAGCAAGGCGAATGTGTGACGATTCGGCGGCGTAGTCGCAAACCAAACCCTCATCGGCACCATTCACCCGTTCACGTTTCCAACGGATTCTCCGCCCTCAGTGAAGCACCCACTGGGTCTTCCGTTAAAAAAGCTCTGGTAACTGGTGACTCTATTTTACGAAACGTGAATATAGCAACGCCTACGACCATAGTCAATTGTATTCCGGGGGCCAGGGCGACTGACGTCACTGCAAATTTAAAAGTGCTGGCTAGTAGTAAACGTAGGTTC
>JAACJT020000064.1:905307-916911 GCA_009936485.2 Gymnarchus niloticus | reverse complement strand
CCCGGCGAACGTGACGTACTTTTTCTCCAGAAACAAGTAGAAAGGTGGAGTCAGACCACAGCACACACTTCCTCTTTGCATCAGCCCATCTCAGATGAACTTGAGCCCAACGAAGTCAGGCATTTCTAGATGTTGCTGTTGTATGGCTTCTACTTTACAACTTAGCCTCTTAACTTGCATTTGTGGATGCAGCAATGACCTGTGTTGACTGATGATGGTTTACTGAAATACTCCCCAAGCCTTTTACACTGCCATCCAGAAGTCTAGGGTCTCCTGGACATTTTGTCTTCCGTAAAACCATCGGCCTACATGAAATGGGTTTGAATAGGAAATATAGGCTTAGTCATTGACAACATTAGAAATAATCATTATGTCCTTCAAACTTTGCTTTCGTCAAAGAATCCTCCATTTGCAGAAATTACAGCCTTGCAGACTTTGCTAACATAATTGCAAAAGGGTTTTCTAATGATCAATTAACCTTTTAAAATGATAAACTTACATTAGCAAAGACAACATTCCATTGAAACACAGGACTAATTGTTGCTGATAATGGGCCTCTGTACACCTATGTAGATATTCCATTAAAATACAGATGTTTCCAGCTGTGATAGTCATTTACAACATTAATTATGTCTACACTGTATTTCTGATCAATTTGATGTTATTTTAATGGACAAAAAACTTGCTTTTCTTTCAAAAACAAGGACATTTCTAAGTAACCCCAAACCTTTTGAACAGTAATGTAGTTACATTCATTACAGAAGAATGTCTTTTGCTAATGCAGTGCTGTATGAGGGCTCAAAGATCATGAGCATTCAGTACTGGTTTGTGACCTTGCGCTTTATGCATTATGGCCTCTCTGAAACATCTATTGACGTGAAGTCCCTAAATTCCTTGTAATCATATGTTGAGAAATTTTGTTTCTAAACCGTTGAACTATTCACTCATGCAGTTCTGTGTAGTGGGAAACCATAAACAGTCATTGCTTTATGAAGCTTTCTCCCCTAAGGAATCAGGTGTCTCCACTACCTGTTGCCACCTTTGGGACTCCAAAATCAGTAATAACATAACAATGCCTGGACCCCCCTCCCACCCATAAAAAAAGATGAAGCAATCAAATACAGATTTCAGACTTCCAACATCCTACCATTTGTTTTCTTCAGTTTTTTTTTTTTTTTGCTCCTTGTTGTCAGTTTTCTTGCACAGTTGTCTTGTCACTATTTCAGTGTTGCACTTCAGATTTTGTCTTTGTGTTTGTTCCTATCTGTCCATGTCTCTCTGGGACTCATACACTTAAAGGAAACACTGTTTCATTCCAGCTGTGCTTGTATGGAAGAGCTGATAATAAGAATCTCTTGCATCTTGAAATCCTAAAGGACTGAGCCATTTGTGGATGCTCCCTTGATACCCAGTCTTGACAGTGTCATCTGTTACCTGTCAAACGATTTTCCTGTGGAATGTTCCAAGTAGGTTTTGTAGATGTTCCACAGGTGAATCGGTCTATGAGCCAATGTTTGCATTTACCAAAATTTATAATGTATTATATAGTTTATAAAGCATTAAATATATTTGTTGTAGTGTTTTTAATATAGAATTTACAAATCACTGCTTTCTGTTTTTGTGTTTTACATACTGTCCCTACACTGGAGAGAGGGTTGAATTGTATTTTATCGTCTGTACAATTCAGTGAAAACACACAAGTTAGTTCCCTGTACACTGTTTATCCATGTTAATATCCCTTTAATAAGTTGCATTCTGTAGAAATTTTTATTTGATAAAATCTTTAGTCATTACATCATCATTCATTACTATTGACGGTTTGACTTCCTGTATGGTACAAGATTAGTTTTCCATAATTATGATAATAGTGTACAGAACTAGTTTACAAGGAGGGAAATTGGCCTTAAACTAAATCAGAGTAATGAATAACATTGTGTGCAATATTAAAATGCCTGATGTGTCATGGTAATAATTGAATTAAATTTTCAAGTTGAAAAATGGTAGAACTCACGTGTTCACTTGTTTAATAAAAGGCTCCTTTGTCACTGGTTACCAAGGTTATGATCGTTAATGTTGGCTATTACGTGTCTGCCTCTGTCCTGTTCTCATCCTCTTCCAGATGAAGCCTCAGGAGCAGGCTTACTTCAGTGATCCGCTGAAGCTTATCCACTCTCGCCTGGAGCACATTTCACAAGTACTGCTATTGTCTTTGGCTAAAGTATAATAAATCTATCTAATGAGAATTAATAGTCGAAACAGAAAATTTTCAGGTTGTTAAAAACCAAGTGAAATTGCTCAACCGAATAGGAACAATATATGGTATTTACTACCCATTAACATTTTTGGTAATCCATGAAAAATATTTAATTATATATAAAAACAGATAGCAAACAAAGGCTCAGTGGTTAGCTGCTCGTGTGTACCTTCTGGGTTGGTGCCTTAGTTCTGTGGAGTGGAGTTTGTATGTTCTCCCTGTGCTTCATGGCTTTCTGCCTGCGGTCGAAAGACATGGGTATCTCTTAAAAAATGTCCAGAATGTACGTCAGCCTCATGTGCTATAGAATTCCCCTGTGACCCTGACCAGGATGAGTGATCAGAAGATGGATATACAAGCAAAACTACTCTAGGAAATCTTATTACTAAAGATTAGTACGGAGTATTTTACTTCCCAGTTGTATTAAGTTTGTTTTCAGTGTCTCCTGGCAATGAACTGGGAAATTAATTTTCAGAGCAGAATCTTCAGTCATAGTTTTCTGGAGTGCTGCCCTTATGTGGCGATCTCCTGACTGGGTTTAAAACCTCTTGCAGGTGGCCCTCTTCCAGAGCAGGCAGAAGGAGAGAGTCACTGCCTACTTCAAGCAAAAGTCTACACTGATGGAGAGGAAGCTGAAGGAGGTCAAGGAACAGAGCTTCAGGTGCTCAGGCTCTGTTTTTCTTCTCTTACTACTGTCCTTACCGTACTCAATGAACAGTACATTAAAAATAGCTATCTCTGAAACTGGGAAAGACATTATTACTGAGTTTAATTACTGTACACATTATTGAGAGAAAGTGACATTTTTCCTAAGTGTTTCTACTTGTCTGTCTTAACCATACATGCATTTTGATACTTATTAACTTTACCATATAGTTATTACGCAGGCTATATATCTCCTCCTTAAGAATATGCAACAGTGTTAAACTTTAATGCAGATATTTGCCTGTTTACAATGTTTTGTTAAGCACTGTCAGCTGATTATTTCTTTGCACCTTTTGTCTATTTTAGAGTTTAATCTACGTATTTAGAAGAGTTTTTTGAACTGCTCTATTGTTTGAGTGAAATATTAATGTTTTTTGAACTCTGTCTTAATCTTACCCAAATTCTTATGTGATGAAAAGCATAGCAGTGCCACAGTCCACAGTGGTTCAGTGTGACCCAATATAGACCCCTCTTTCTGCATTTCCACTTACTCTCTGGACAGGGAGGTTTCAGAACTCAAGAGAGAGAACGCAGAATTGAAGAAGCCTCTCTCTCAGAGGAGGGTAATTACTGCTGTATTACTGTGTGATGTTCCTCTCAATGTCCTCTTACAGCCAGCAGTGGTAAAAGCCAGTTAACTAGGCAAACTGGATATGCTACACTGATTCTTGTTGTTTTTTTTGTTTTTAAAACAAGTGATTTTTAATTTTAAAAATAGCTTCTATCTAGTAGATCGCGGTATATAAAACCCACCTCTTTTTCAGGTGCCTGTGGGTAATTTTCAGACAAGCAGGTGAGAGGAACAGAAAAATATATTGCAACCAAAGGAGAATCCATAGTGAATGACCAATAACCAGAGTCTGTCCCCCCCACCAAAAAAGCACCAACAGGATGTCTCGTCCAGTGGCCATTACCCCCCCAGGTAACAAACTCAGGTGTTTCCATAGCTCATATCAATAAGCAGAAATGATAGTCTTCACCAGACAGTTCCTTTAATGGACTGCATTGACAGACCTTCTAACTGTAGCATGTTTATTTTTCTGTCTGCCAGTTACACCAGGGCCCCACTTGCCTCGTTCCATGTAAGACTACCTGCTAGTGATAACAGTGCTGACATACAGATGTGCAAATATCTGCATGTGTCTCTGCCTTCATGTGTCGGTTTGTTTTAGCTGCTCTGCCTCTGGAGTGTCCTTAGATCTGTACAGAGACAGGCATGCAGCAAACATGACTGTAAGTTATAACACCGACTGACTGATATATATCCCAGGAACTTTGTCAGTAAATTAATTTAAAATTTACTCAAGACAACCTGGAAATGTAGTGGTTCTATATGGGTTTGTGGGGGACGTGATTTGGGTGTGTTCTGTTAAATCCTGTTAATGTGTGCATACTGACCCCCCCCAGACTCCAGGCTCTGTTACATCTGGGTGCAGCCTACACTCACTTAGGGATCCTGGGCTCTGTAAGTTCAAATGACTGAATCAATGAGCCAGATGACACCCCCTGTGCTGAAATGCCACACTGATTTTAAATTGAAATTGCAGAGAGAAAAATTGCTAAATTGAAACTCATTAACAGTCACTCTGGTGCCCTGTGAGAAGATTGTCCTCTGTCCAGCCATCCAAGCTTTAAGGCTGGAGAAAATCAAGCAGGCACTGTTTCATAGTTTGAATCAATGTACTGCCTATTTTTTTTTAATCACTGAATAGGCCTCAACTATACTGGACCCCTATTTGCAGAATATTTCCTTGAGCCGTACTCTGGCTGCTGGTGTAATTTGCCATGGTAGGACCTTTGGGCCTATTTTATTTGTCCTGTTGTATAATATTTGTCTCCTTTACAGGGACTCCCATCAGCTCCATTGGAACTGCTCACAGGTACAGAAGCCCATCTCTATTTTGATTTAGTCCATGAATAAAAATGATCAGTGTGTAGTATTCCCCAGTTTGCCTTGCAGGACAAATCCTGCTACACCAAACTTCCTGCGGTTCAGAGCAAACTCAGCCCTTCCATCGCCTGTCCCAAGGAGGAGCACCCAGCACTCCGGTAATCAGTATCACTACAGATGCTAAGAAGCAAGACAAAATGGCAATTTAATCTGTGACACACAGCAAATCAAGACACTGCTTCACAGACAGATTGATATGTACTTTGTGCATTAACAGTAAAAATGTATGCAGGAGAGAATTTGTAAAACCTAGTACATTATTATATTTGATACTCTGTCAACTGGAGAAACCAAGCCAGTTAAGAGCTGAGTTTGTCTAAATGAGCTCCATCAGAAACCTTTTAGCTCCACTTCAGTTCCATGTTTATTTATATAGCACATTTAACAAGTACCATCACAAAGCGCTCTACACCGTCCCAGGCCCCCTCCCCAGGGGCTTCCTTGACTTCACTGTACTCCTACTTTGTGTTGCAGCCACAGCATGGATACCAAACTAGAATGCATGGCAAGGAGGAACGGGACCAAACCGGCAGATCCTCAACATCTCCACCCACATACTCAGCACAGTGTTGGCTACAGCAAGTCCCTATTTTCAGTTCATCTGCTAGTTTATGGATTTTAAACCAGTCAGTCAGTCAACTATTCACAAATGTGCAAAATTAAATGGCAGTAGTAGGCTCAGGAAAGTGTAGTCTTCAGTTTATTAGAAACAGGTACAAAAGTCCAGTTCGCTACAATTCTTTTTTTTTTTTTGTTTTTTTTTTTTAAACATGCTGGGTACTGAAGTTTACAAAGACTTTGACAGCATCTGACCTTCCCGCCACGACACCCCAAAAGTGTAATTGTCATAACATTACAGTTTGGAGAATGTTTGTTCTGTTTCTGCAGTTGGAGAATGCCTTATTCTCTGCACCAAGCTGTGTGTGGGGGAACTAATGCAAGCACAGAACCACACTTCACAGCTGGTGATAGTCCGTTGAGAGAAAAACCAAGGCAAGAAAGCTGTAGTTCTCCTGTAGAAGCTCGGAGTCGTCAGACTGCTTTGTGCTTCTCATGTCTAACACTGTTCACGGCATAACGGCAGCAGGATGTTCCCAACCTTAACAAGAGCCATTCATCAGAAGCCACCAAAACGCAGAGTTGTACAGCAGGATTATACAATATCGATATTCCAGCTATTCATGTCTGCCTTGCATCCAGGTGCAGGGTGCTGAGAATAGTAACAACTCTATAAAGCTAAGAGCTCTCACATAGAGGCTGCCACCATCTATACATTACAATACTCATGAAATAAAAGTAGTTCAAAATAATAAATTAAGCAAAAATTTAACTCAGTAGGATGCATTTGATACCTTGCTGGTACACAGTTTGGTAATGAACTATACGTATAAATACAAAAGTAATCATCTGCATTTGAAATTCATGCAATATTAAATAGCCAGTATGTATGAAGGGCATTAGAACTATAAACAGTAATCAATCGCCTTGTTCAAGAGGGAACAATACAGTCTATCTCTAGCAATCAAGTCATCCAAAACTGATGCAGCACAAGATTGGACTGTTAATGTGCATCTCCACTCTTCCTCCCAGTCTAAGTTCAGTATTTACGTAAACAGGCTGGTCACCAGGCTGTTACCAAAAGCAGATGTACAGCACCCCAAACTGCTTGGATATGAACAAATTAACATTCATCCAGATTCCAGAAAGTTGTGCATTATTAGTACTGTTACATCCACATCCAACTGATGTTTTACATGGGACCAGCAAGGTTCAAGAACATGTCTATTGGTGGAGTATCCTGGTTATAGACGAGAGTACAGAATTACTGAACTCCAGGAAGCCTGAGACTCTGCAAAACAAATCTTAAGGAAAATCAACCTTACAAAATAAATTCTTGAATGTCACATCTAAATTATCGGGCTCCAAATTCAAGTGTGACAGTCTAGACTACAAGCTACATATACATCCAGTTGCACATGAGGTTTTGTGAACTTAATGTCCATCAGCCCATTCCTCAAATTTGTGAGGTCTTGACCAGCTCAGGTATAAGACTTTCTGCTTCACATTCCCTATATATAAAGACCTATACTACAGTACCTAGAAGACAAAATGTCAAAACTCTACATTTAAGAGGTTAATGCCATACTAATGCATTGGGCTCCTTGAAATTTTGAACACTAAAAACACAAATATAAGTTATTTAAAAGGGGGGAATAAACATTCATTAAACCATTGTGCCTAAACCGCTTCTGATCCCCATCTGGCACCAGATACTCCCCCAACCTGGTTTTCAACAGAGAAAGAGCGGACGTAATGAAAAATTCAGTGCTAGTCACAGATCTGCAGAGGCTGGGAAGACAAGGAGCATCTACAAATCTGGGAGAACCCACACCCCCTGCTGAGGCTACTTCAACACGTCATACATGCCAACAAAAACATATGCAGTTCTGAAGGATTACCTCCATGAGATACAAGGCAGGCAAATCAATGCTGCTGGGTTTGAGCCTGTTTCTCAAGGGATGTACGAAAATGTATACACAAACAAACAAAAAAAATCCTCATTTATCTTGACCACTCCCTCAGTCAGTGACATTAAGTTCGCTGTCAGACATTGCACTCTCCTGACATGCAAACCAGTCCCGCACCTGCTGGTAGCTCATCCGTGATTTTCTGCAGAGGGCATCTAGGTCTTTCTCCTGCAATGCGCCTGTGTGACGCCGATATACTTCCAGAGGGCGAAAGTCTATCCCTGAGTTCCCCGCAACACCTACCTCGTGAGGGTCCACTGTGCCGCCCCCAGGCGCTGTCACTGAACTACCATTTTCCTCTAACTTACGTTTGCGGCCCCCTCCCCGGGGGGTTCCTTGAGTGCTCCCATTTTGTTGAAGGGCAAGTTCTGCCATGAACTGGTCACGCACACCCCTCACCCAGCGCAGTTGGCCGTTTTTCACTGCGTAGCGTGTGTCTCCAAACCACTGAATGACATCTGCACGTGGCAGACCTGTCAGCTCCACCAGTTTTGTGTAGTCCTCACTCTTGGGCCACTGGCAACGCAGGAAATGTTGCTTCAGCAAGTCCAGTTGCTGCTTTGTCTTTCTTGGGCGGCCAGCAGCAGTCAGGACAGGAGATGATGATGAAGTAGGTGAAGAAGAATGGCTAGGGAGGGAAGGGCTCACAAGTGAAGGACTGGGTTTGACAGATCGTGTGGCCTTGGTTGAAGATATTCCAGTAGTTGGGCGCTTGTGAGGAAGAGCAGCAGTAGCTGGGGATGAAGATGCAGTGGTGGCTGGGGACGGGGAGGGGGATGAAGGGGCAGCCATAGGTTGATGGGTTTCCAGTCCCTTTCGATCAGCGATTAATTGAAGAGGTTGCTCTTCATTACTTACCTCTTCTTCTTTTAACCTCTCCACAGTGTCCTCCATGGACAGGACTTCCTTTTCATCAGCCTGCATCACTAGAGCCATTCTTGACTCCCCTACTGCCTCAAGGCTGGTGGATAAGAAATTCTGGAAGAAACGACTGTCCCGTAACCTACTGTTACGGGCTCCCCTTCCACGTGCCCCAGCCCGTGGACCTGTCTGTTGGTTTCGCGGACCATGTGCCACCAGAGGGAGAGGATGGAGTTGCTGTGGATGCTCATCTGCCCCTTGACCAAAAACCTGTACCGTGCCAGGTGCCCCTCGACCATTCCGCAGTTGGTATCGACTGTCACTAAACCATTTGCGAATATCATTGCGACTCAGTCCAGTCTCCTCCTGTAGTCGCCGTAGTTCTGCCTCAGCAGGCCAGTTTTCCCGCAGAAAGCTGCTCCGCAAGACTGCCAGCTGGGCCTTGGACTTCTTGTAGCGGCCATGTCGGCGCTGGGTGCCTGGGGGTGACTCAGGCGAGCCAATGGCCAAAGCATGGTTGTCCACCGGGGAGCGGTAGTAGTATGAGTCCTGGGGTGGTGGGAGCGAGGAATGGAAGTGTGGGAGACTGGGAGGCTTGACAGCATCTTTGGGCTCATACTTTGTCCGCTTTTGTGGGGAAGGCAGTGATAAAAATCGGGCCTCTTCTTTGATGCTATCATCCTCTATTTCATTACTAAGGTCTGTGCACCCATTATTTCCTTGTTGCCCCTCATGTTGTGGCTGCTCACCCTCTTCGGGGCTTCCTGTTTCTGGCACTGCCAGCTTGCAGCGAGTTTCCTCAATTTCTTCAGAAGCCCAGCTAATGCCATACTTGATGCGCTGCACCATGAACCACACCTTCACTTTGTCCAGGGGCAATGAGCAGCGCCGTGCAAGAAAAGCAACTTCTTGTGACGTTGGGTATGGAAACACATTGAAAGCCTGCACCAACTCTGGGATGCCATCCAGCTCCCTAGTCTGGTCTGACTGTGTCCAGACTAACTTGAGCCCCTCTGACACTAGGGGTAGGCACACGACAGAGTTGTGATTGGTGCTGAAACTGACAATGGCTCCACCTCCTTCACTGCTGTCACTATCAATCGCTGCATGTTCAGACTTCCCATTCTTGTTCTGATGGGATTCCTTCTTTTCTTCCAGTTCTCTCATGGCTTCATTTCCAAAAAGCTGCTTCTCAGTCTCCATGTTAGTTGGGTCACGTTCATGCTTTGCCATCGGTGTTGTCATCCCCAGCTCCAATCCAGGCTGTGGCAAAAGATGGACAACAAGAGCACAAGTTATATATATAAAAAACCAGTACAAGTTATCTGTTAATCAATTCTATGTTAGCATATGCCAAAGAATATAGCATGTAGACATGCTTGACTACATCTGTGTGCAGACACATTCTGGGTTCACAGCTGCCTCATAGTATAACTGCATGTAGTGACAACTGCACAGGTGTGTGTCCGAGTGCTCACAGCCACCCCAGCAAGTCAGTCATATGATCATCCACTGAGATAAACAACATGGAGAATACAGGTGTTTACTTTTCAGCAATCACAGGAGTAAGAGGAACATGGCTGATAAGTACAGGGGCAGGGCAGCAGCATCCGCAGCGTACCCACGGCTGCGTCGTTCCACCCTAAGTAAGGGTCATTCATGAAGGGTCAGCGAGGGTCTCCAAGGTTTAGAGCATCAGCACCCCTAAACTACACTGTCTTTTTAAAATAATAATAATAATAATAATAATAAAAAAAACCTAAACCTTTTTATTTTTGCAATAACTTCATCCTGAGGCGATTTTGATCATTTTTTCCTGAATGGCTGCGGTCCTGTGTGAAAGCTACGGGACGACACTTTGATCATTTGCCCTAACTGTACGACTTGTTTTCTCAGTGTTTCTTATTTGACTCTGACCTGATTCTCCTGTCTGATTTTGATGTCTGTCGTCATGAACGTCAGTCAGATTCGTTGCTTGTGTTACAAGGTAAACAGGAGTACATAAAACAGGTGTGGTGGGAAACAAAATACATTGTTACTTTTTTTAAGATGCATTTCTGCCAAACATGATCAAAATCAGCTCAGCATCAACAAAGACACTGCAAAAATAAAACCTTCTTTGTTTTTTAACATCTGCTGTACCAAAAAGCTGCCTGTCCAGAAATGACTTTTGGCTAAAGGGGATCCTTCGTGATAAGCAGATTTCAGAAAGTATCCTCAAAGTGCATGCAGTTTTACATGACTTACTCATTTTAGGTGGGCAATCTAGTAATATGGTGTAAATTATTTTAATATCCATAATAGTTAAATGTAAAAGAAAAAAACAACTAGCTAGGTGGGAGTATCCTTCATTATCATCTGGTAAATTAAACGTATATTTACAGGACAAAGAATCACATTGTAAAAAAATACAATAAAAAAACCTTCAAAAGTCTACTGTAGTACAACAGCTTGAAACAAGTGAGGTATTCTCTATAGAAATGTTTTCACTGCATCATATCTAAAATGTCATCTGTTATGGAAACACAGTCAAAAACTGATTCCAACTTGCCCTTTTCCAAATGTCGTCCTGACTGAATCTTGACTTCAGCTTTCCAGTCATCCAATGAGAAAACAAAAGCCGCTGGGTTATGTCTTTCAACCGCCTTATAACCGTAGTCCACTGTCCCCTCCAACAGGACATAATGCCCTAAAACACATGTCAGCGTATTTCTCTGGGATTCAGATTTTATTTAGATTGCTATGAAAAACGTTTTTGACACATGCTAATCTGCACTGTTTCTTATACAGTTGGATGATTAACAAAACAGTTGCATCTATGTCTCAAGTTCAAATTAAAGAAGCAAGCGAGCCACAATATTAGAGACAAGTGCAGTCTTTTCATGAATTAGTAGTTACATATACAGCTGAGCCTTGATTACAAATATCAAAGTTAAACAGTGATTGATAATGAACTCAACTAATCTTTTAACATACATGTAATATTTGCAGATGGAAAAGAAACTATCATTACTATGGTCTGTTATTATTAAAACCATTGTTAGAAAGGATTTTTTGATAATGTAAGAAGGGAAACCAAATAGTGGACATAAAAAAAATCACCAAAGTCAAATCTTGACCAGGTTTTTGAATTATGATTGAAAACCTGGGCTTCTATGTACCTGCCTAATCGCTCCATTAAAATTACAATGTGTGATCGATAAAGGATGGGTCATCAATACACCAGGCCTGTAATCCGGGGTCTTACTTTACATGAAGGATGGGTCATCAATACACCACATACAGCGTAATAGCTGACTGCTGGG